>CM076570.1:755051823-755059323 GCA_034641835.2 Pinus albicaulis | reverse complement strand
AAATGACCCAAGGCCACTCTTCAGGCACACCCGAACAAGCAACTCAGTTACCAACCCACCTTTCACACGAAAATACAACCCCTCCCCCCACCGAAAGGGGGAGGAGGTGAACAATATACCGAGGAGCCGATTTCACGAAGCCAACGAGACAAAAGCCCACCTCTCCAACCCACCAAAAAGGGAGGAGGTGAACAGTATGGCGAAGAGCCAACATCGACGGAGCCAACGGCAGGCACGACCGAACGGACGCCCTCGCCCGGCACGCCCACCCGAACGGACGCCCTCGCCCGGCACGACCGAACGACCCGACCCGAACGGACGCCCTCACCCGGCACGACCGAACGACCCGACCCGAACGGACGCCCTCGCCCGGCACGACCGAACGACCCGACCCGAACGGATGCCCTCGCCCGGCACGACCGAACGACCCGACCCGAACGGACGCCCTCGCCCGGCACGACCGAACGACCCGACCAAACGGACGCACATGGGAGCAAACGGCAAACGGGCCGCCCGGACGTGCACAAGGCACCCGGGCGGTCACAACTTAGCAAAGTTGACACGGGCGCCCTCGGGCCCAACGACCCGACCCGACCCGAACGGACGCCCTCGCCCGGCACGCCCACCCGAACGGACGCCATCGTGCCGCACGACCAAACGACCCGACCCGAACGGACGCCCTCACCCCCGCCACGGGCCAGGCCGTAGGAGCGCCCTCACCGGCACGCCCAGGCCCGACCGACCGAACGGACGCCTCACGGCACGCCCGGAAACCCGACCCGACCGGGGCTTCGAACGGACGCCCTCACCGGCACGCCCACCGGCAGAACGAACGGACGCCCTCGGCCAAAACGACCCGGCCCGCCGAACGGACGCCCTCACGCACGGCAACGGCAGAGCCGAACGGACGCCCTTGGGCCAACCGACCCGAACGGACGCCCTCACCCGCCACGACCAAACGACCCGACCCGAACGGACGCCCTTGGGCCAACCGACCAGAACGGACGCCCTCACCCGCCACGACCAAACGACCCGACCCGAACGGACGCCCTCACCCGGCACGACCGAACGACCCGACCCGACCCGAACGGACGCACATGGGACCAAACGGCAAACGGGCCGCACGGACGTGCACAAGGCTCCCGGGCGGTCACAACTTAGCAAATCTGACACGGGCGCCCTCCGACCAAACGGCCCGACCCGGACGGACGCCCTCACCCGGTGCCACACGACCCGCCCGACCGAACGGACGCACATGGGAGCAAACGGCAAACGGGTCGCTCGAACGTGCACAAGGCACCCGGGCGGTCACAACTTAGCAAATCTGATACGGGCGCCCTCGGCCCAAACGACTCGACCCGAACGCCTTTGGCCGGGCGCCCTCACCCGACGCGCCCGACCCGACCCGAACGCGTTTGGCCGGGCGAGTCGGGTGACCCAAGACTGGGCGCCTCTGCACGAACTGCACTACAGTGCGGAAGCCATTCCGGGAGCGTCCGGAGTCGGAATTGAGTGCCGTAAATTGCAGAATGTGCGTATTGACGGGCCACATCTAACCGTACAGTTGGGAAGCGGATTGGACACACAGGGAGCTCGAGGGACGGTCTAAACTGATATGTAGTGCCGATTTGAGTGACCCGGCAGCACTTGGGCAGTTTTGTGCAGGATATTCCCAAGGTGAATTCTGATGATTGTAAATGATTGCTGTAGGCTAGTTTGATGGTTGACAAGCCTTAGGGCTTGGTCGAAAGGCTAACTTGCCTTGCCAAGGAGCAGAAGTGGCTTCTGCTGGATTGGAACTTATTATTTCATATTTATCATTATTAACAGGGAATTGCCCCTCCCTTATATGTATGAGCATACTTGTGGATTGATAATGATGTTTATGTTTATTTCCGCATATCGAGAGAACCTTTGGTTAATAACTAACAAGTGTTGCTAAAGGCGTAGTCTATATACTTGAGTATTTGGAAAAAGAAAAAAGTACGGTAGTGCCGCACCCGTCTATAGCGTGGTTGAAAGACACAGAAGGTATAGGGGCGTGACAACTAGGCACACGGGCGGTCACAACTTAGCATTTTCGATACGGCCTCCCTCACACGACCCGACCCGAACGCGTTTCCTTGGCGCCCTCACACGGCACGACCTGACCCGCCCTAACGAGGGCACAAAGGAGCAAACGGCAATCGGGTCGCACGAACGTGCACAAGGCACAGGGGCGGTCACAACTTAGCATTTTTTATACGGCCTCCTTCACACGACCCGACCCGAACACGGTTCCTTGGGCGCCCTCACACGGCACGACCCGACCCGCCCGAACGAAGGCACAAGGGAGCAAACGGAAAACGGGTCGCACGAACGTGCACAAGGCACACGAGCAGTCACGACTTAGCATTTTTTATACGGCCCCCCCTCGCACGGCACGACCCGACCCGACCCGCCCGAACGAAGGCACAAGGGAGCAAATCGGAAACTGGCCGCGCGAACGTGCCCAAGGCACGCGGGCGGTCACAACTTAGCATTTTTTATACGGCCGCCCTCACACGACCCGACCCGAACGCGTTTCCTTGGGCGCCCTCACGCGACCCGACCCGACCGAACGCGTTTCACTGCTCGAAGGTATGCATCCCATAGTGCATCAAAATCAAGACCAGTCTCGATCTCAGTTCCTCAGTGAACCAGATACTGCAAGATCATTGTAGTGTGAAGCCTCCAATGAATGAAACTCCACCATGAACTCCCACGCATCATCCTATCCAAAGCGTTGGCAAGCATACTTGTATTGCCCGCGAGTGCCACCACAAGTTGTTCTCACCCTGCAAGTCATATGAATGTGCTCGTAGGCTGCTCATCCAACCAATGTCTTGTTGCTCAAAGTGAACAACGTCCATCAGCCCATCTATAAAAGATCTCCATATAGCACCAACAATCGATCATGCTCAGCATATTCCTTCTTGACACTCCTCCATGATGCTCATAAGTGGGCACCCAGTAAGTGCACCTGCATAATGTCCCCACATAATGTCCTGCCATGCCCTCGTGTCAATGTACATGACTTTGGTTTCCCATGTGTCCATCAAGAGTAGACTCGCCTCAACCCCAGTCACCATCATGTGTATAGTGTACAGGCTAAGTGCCCTCGGTCACTTCTACCATCATCATCATAGGTACTTCCTCCAAGGCTTCTCCCCCGCTAAAGGTGCACCAAGAGTTCCTTCTTGGTTGTAAGCCATGAAGAAGTCTACCCAGACAATGTGCCCTACCACCAAGGCAGTCCATGAGTCATGCCGGGCACCTAGCCAGTGTCCATGTGGCTAAGCATGACCCGTATCTATCACAGAGATCATCAAGTTCCACCCTTGTCACGGGAATTTGAACCTACTAGAGCGAGGTCACAAATTTTCCTATCAAGGCCTACAACAAGAAATGCTCCCCTTGCTTCTCCAATGTACAAGGTTCCATCATAGTCATCCGAGGAAAGGTCCTCCATGGTATTGGAAAAGAAGTCATCTTCTTTCCCATCCTTGCATACGGTCCATCTCCCAGATGCTCAATTGAAACACGAGCCATGTCTTCATGAAGAATCTCTAGGCGAGTGTCCTCCGTCCTCATCAATGTCTGCAATGCTTCCGATCCTGGTACCGCCTGCTCATAAAGTTCCTCCTCGATCATTGTCACTTCTGCAAAATTTTCATGTGGTTCATCCCCCAATGCCTGCAATGTGCTTGGTCCAGGTTCAACTTGTTCCACGAGTTCTTCCTCGATCATATCCGCATCCTCAACATCATCCCCAGAATCATCCATCACCGATGCTTGCGATGTGCTTGGCCCTGGTCCAACCTGTTCATCAAGTTCGTCCTCGACTTCTACCACATCTGCAACATCCTTGTGAGAATCGTCCACCATCAATGCTTGTAATGTGCTTGGTCCTGGTCCAACTTGTTCATCAGCTTCTTCCTTGACTTCAATCACATCTACAACATCCTTTGGTTCCCCCACAGTGGGCTTCATGCCACCATGCTTCATCTTTCCAAGGTCTCTAAGCTTGAGAAGCTTATCAATCAACTTCCTTCGCTCTTCTTCCACCTTGTCCATTTCTGCTCGGAGAATTCTCACTTTCTTCATAAGTCGAAACATTTCATCTTTTCTCATGCCAGATGTCCTCCTCTTGCACGATGTATCAATGGTCCGACTCGCCTCATCAAACTCCTTTTCCACTTCCTTCGACTTCTCTTTAATTTCTTTGAAGTTCATTTCCAATGAAACAAACTCATCCATCAAGCTTCAATACCACCTGCAACGCTGCAACGGTATCCCTGCTCAATAATAATAATAACAAAGCCACAAAAATGTAGCTCTGATACCAACTGTCACGCCCTTATACCTGTGGTAGTCTCCCAACCGCTCTATAGACGGGTGCGGCACTACCTTATTTTCTCTTTTCAAATACTCAATAAGTAGACTACGCCTAACTCAACACTTGTTTAATTAATCTTCCAAAGTGCTCCTGTGCGGAAATAAAACAGCAATAAACATCAATATCAAACCACATGAACGCCCATACATTCAAGGGAGGGGAAAATCCCGTTAATAAGTCTGCCCAGTATTATGCTTCAATAAATATGTACAATATGCAATAACTATACAGCCAAGCCTCCATAAACCATTTATGCTTCTTTCCAAATGTGCTTGTACCTGGGTCTAGCCTTAACAGCTTCCCAACAGTGCAAAAAATCCAAAGGAACCCCAAAATTCCCTTTCAGAACATGTTTCTGAAGTCTGCACGAATTCTGGTTCGAGTGGGTCACTCGGGTCACGGACGCCCTCGGCACCCTGAACGCGTTTCCGCACGCGGGTCACCGGGGTCACGGTCTGCACGCGTTTCCTGAACGCGTTCGACCCGACCCGACCCTGTTGAACGAACTCCGCGCCTTCAAACACTGTTCCGCGCGTCCGGAACGCGGGCGCGCTGCACGAACCCGACTCGACCTGAACGCGCCCGCCCTGAACACTGTTCTCCACGCGTCCTGCGGAAGGAACCCGACTCGACCATGCACTAAACACTGCACCGCACGCGCCCTGCGGAAGGAACCCGACTCGACCATGCACTAAACACTGCACCGCACGCGCCCTGCGGAAGGAACCCGACTCGACCTGCGGGTGAACGCCGAACGGGTTTTTACCCGACTCGACCCAGACTCCGTTTCCCTGCTGCGGCTTCGCCCTCCACCCTCGACCTTCGCTCTGGCTCGAGCATTAGCTTTCCAATGGTGGAATCAGCAAGATGTTGATGTCCTTCTTTCTTTCCTTTATCGTCCATCGCACGTCCTCCTTCGTATGTGCCTTTGCCCACACATTGCTTCCATGGGTGGGGCTTGACCCATATGAGGCCGACGATACGCAGCCCATAAAGCCTTGGTTACGACGTGGCATTTCCTCCTTAACGTCGGCTTGCCCCGACGGCCGGCCTATAAAAACCTCCGGCCAACACGGCCATTTTGGGCGGCGTTTATGCGATAAGCTCCCTAAGCGTCTTTTGATCCGCAGCGATAGCGTTGCATAGTAGCGAAGACGATGTTTTTTAAATCGTCGGCCAGCGCTGCGTCTAACCTTCGTCGTTCGCTCATGTCCACCGAAGCGCTTCCAGCATATCCGTCATCGTCCTCGACCGTGGGTCTTACGAGGGCCGGTTTTCGCGTCGCGAGCGTATAATTGGAGCGGTGAAGGTTGTGCGAGACATGGAAACCTTACATTTCCCACAGTTGGGCCACTGTCGTCACGGCGGGGCGAGGAAACCTGTCACGCCCCTAGACCTTCGGTGACCTTTCAACCGTGCTATGGACGGGGTGCGGCACTACAGTACTTCTCCTTTTCGTAATACTCAAGTATGTAGACTACGCCTTTAGCAACACTTGTTAAATTAGTTAATCAAATGTTCTTTCAATGTGCGGAAAACATGAACATCATCATCACATCCACAGTGTACGCCCATACATACAAGGGAGGAGCAACTCCCAGTTAATAATGGGTCTGCCCGATAATATGTTTCATAAATACGAAATAGAGTATAAGTTCCAATCCAGCAAAAGACCCCCTTTGCTCTTTGGCAAGGCAAGTCACTTTTTTTCCAAGCTTACAATGCTTGACAATCATTAACTAGCCCACAACAATCCTTTACAGCACTAGAATTCACCTCGGGAATATCCTGCATAAAACTGCCCAAGTGCTGCCGTGTCACTCGGGTCGGCACTGCAAATGGTTTCAGACCTCCCCGCGAGCTCTCCGTCTGTCCAATCCGCTCCCCCATCTATGTGGTTAGCTCCGTCCCATCAAAACGCACATGCTTCAACTTTCGGCACTCAATTCCGACTCACGATGCCTTCAGAACGACCTCTGAACTGAAGCTCGGATCGTGCGGACGCCCTGCGGAGAAGTTCCGCACGCCCTGCACGTATGTCGCACGACTCGACCCGCGCGCTGCCCGACTCGAGCCGTCCTGCGGTGCGGATGCCCTGCGGAGGAATTCCGCACGCCCTGCACGTCAACAACCTGGCTCGACCCGCGCTCGCCCTGCGTTCACCGCCGCCGTGTTTCCTTCACCAACGAGCTGTCGGCTTAGCTCGTGGTGCTCCAATGCGCTCGCACTCAGATGCTTGCTTGATCGTTGGTTGGATGACTTCTCCGTCATCCGCACGACGTATTAATACGCGTATCATGTGCGTGTCGTGGGTCACTCAGTCGACCCGAGACGACCCCCATCGTTCAGCTGTCCGCCCACTCGTGTAGCGTCGGCCGCTCAACTCGTGCGTCGGTTCTATGACTCCGGCTACGGTGTGACGTTTCGCCTGTAACGTCGCTTTTTCCAATGCCACCGCCGGCTATGTGCGACGCGCCCGTGCCGCTCGCCGCCACACACCCGCGCCCCGTGCGGTTATTGTGCGGCAGCTCGCCCGTAACGTCGCACGGCGCCCGAACGCCCGACGGGCGCGCCCGTTACCACGAACGCGCCTCGTGAAGTCTTGGGGCCTTACAAAACCCAACCTTCCCCGCATTTGGACGGCTTCCTCCGCGACGAGGCGTGGAAACCCCAAGTTCCGGAGACGGACCAGGGGAGCGGTTTCCGTCGCGCCGCGAAATGGGAGCCCCAAGTTCGCCAGGCTTGGGCGGTTCTTGGCCGTGCCGCGCGACGGAAACCACGAGTTCCGTAAACTTGGGCGATTACGGTCGTGCCGCGACATGGAAACCCAAGTTCCCCTGACCAGGGGCGCGGTTTTCGTCGGGGCGGGAGATGGAAACCGCAAGGTTCCCAGAACTAGGCGGTTTCCCTCGTGCCACGAAACAGAAGCCCCAAAGTTCCGCAGGCTTGGGCGGTTCTCCGTCGTGCCTCGACATGGAAACCCGAGCTCCCCGCACCGAGGCCACGGTTTCTGTCGTGGCGGGACGTGGAAATCCCCGAGTTTCCCGGAATTGGGTGGTATCCGTCGTGCCGCAAAAAATGGG
>CM076570.1:755014323-755046823 GCA_034641835.2 Pinus albicaulis | reverse complement strand
AACAAAATTGTCCACCCACTCAAAGGAGGAGGCCCAAACAGATAACAAACACTTCGCGAGCCCCACGCCCTCGCAAAAGGGGGGGAATC
The DNA here is from genome assembly GCA_034641835.2 of Pinus albicaulis. Lineage (NCBI taxonomy): Eukaryota > Viridiplantae > Streptophyta > Pinopsida > Pinales > Pinaceae > Pinus > Pinus albicaulis. Next base: position 755,046,734 of record CM076570.1, on the reverse strand, counting down.
GCAAGGAACGACAATCGGGAAGGACTAGGGTGGCCAACCCAGGAGCTCGCGCTGCCTTTCATCCTTCGCGAATGCCAATCCTCAACGATTCACCCTTTTCTCCGTAAAGCTAGGGGCCGAAAGGAGGAAGAGAAAAAAAGCAACCCAAAAAGAGAAAAGAAAAAAGAGAACCAAAACATGGCCGAGGCTCAAACACAAAACAGGCTTTCAAGGCCCCGTGCCCTCGCAAAAAGGCGGGAACTGCACAGATCGACGACCGAGAAGGACTAGGGCGGCCACCCCGGCAGGAACTCGCACTGCTTTTTCATCCTTCCGAAAACGTCAAAATCCACGGCAATCCCACCTTTTCTCCGTAAAGCTAGGGGGAACAAAACGAATCACAAGGGGAGGCCCAAACACAGTACAAGATTTTCCAAGCCCTGTGCCTTGGCAAAAAAGGGGGGAACTGCAAGGAACGACGACCGAGAAGGACTAGGGTGGCCAACCCGGGAGCTTGCACTGCTTTTCATCCTTCTCCGACACCGACCCACAACAATTCTCGCTTTTCTCCGTAAAGCTGGGGACCGGAAAGGAAGAAAACGACGACAAGAAAGAAAGAAAAACCAAGCATTACCCACCATAACACTCGCGACAAAAATCCAATTTGAGAGAAAGGGGGCCAAATTTCAAGCAACGCTAGCTAGAAAAACAGAGAGCCACCGCCGCGCGAGGGGACGTTGGCTTAACCAAAAAGAAGGAAAACAAGGCACCCGATCAAAAGCATCCCACGTTTTCGCACCCTTCCACATACTACATTGCGACGCAACATCCTTTATATCTACACGACATAACGAGCGACAATCAAGCAACCAAGCAGAGACAAGCCACAACCTAAACTTGACCACTAGAAAAGCCGAGGGCCCCGACGAGACAAGTGCCTAGAGCACGTTACTACTGAGAGGTAAACGACCCCCCAACCCACACAAGGCGTCAGACCAAAAATGCACTAATAGCAAACCCACCCCGCTATTGCACCCCTCCGTGTACAGGGCACCCGACAACCTTTCCAGCCAAAAATTCGAGGGGGCCCAAACAACCGAAACTCCAAAGAGGAGTTATCGCAGGCTGACACTCAATGCTGGATAAAGCCCAGGGCCACAAATGCGCCGGCGGTGCAACGTCACACCCTAAAAAGAGGGAAGCCCCCAAAGCGCACACCACAACGCTTTTGCAACAATCGACACATCCAAGAAATGACCAAGTCGCGCAAAAAAAACCCACAATCCAAATGGTGAGGCCTAGGACATAACTTGCTTCCTACTTTTCCTTGGAAGGGGGGAGTGGCTCAAGAAAGGACGAGGAATTCCCTCAACACCAAAGGGGGACGAGAAAAGAATGCCACCTCGTGCCCATTGACGAGGAAACTTGCAATTTTGATGGAGCTCGAACCAGGGGAGGGCTATTTCATTACCTAGACCCAACCCTTCCGCGAGGGCATGTCGAGGAACAGTCGAGAGGACTAGGGTGGCCAGCCCAACGAATTTCTCCGCGCTTCATCCATCCCATATTTGACCCCACCCCGACATTTTCCCCTCGCGAAAGAGTTGAGGTAGGAAGCGCACGCGCAACCACTCCCTTGACCCAACCACCAACAAAAAGGCTCGCCCAAGCAAACACATAAACCACCGCCGCCGCCTTTTGGAGAGAACCAACTATGGAGGCCCACATCTTCCAACGAACAAAGGACCGAGCACCGCCGCTACGAACGAGTCTGAATTTTCCATCGTGTTTCCCAAGCACCTCGTCTGCAGCAACCATGCCCCGCCGAACGGACCGTTGGAGAGGGGGCTCCCGGGCAACGAGCTTTCGAACCCCATACAAAAAACACATTAGGGGAAATAATAACAAAGGATGGGACAAGCACAAGCATCGCTTGCAAGTACACGAAACAACAAGCGTGAACTCCAGATAGGCAACTAAAAATGTTGCGAGTCTCTTTCGCAAGAGGCACCACCCCGACAAAGCATCAAACCCGCTCACCTAGAGACACACCACACGTTCCTAGATTACATACAATCGAAACCCACACACAACCCAAACGAAAAAACAAAACCCTGCTATCAATGATCCTACCGCAGGTTCACCTACGGTAACCTTGTCACGACTTCTCCTTCCTCTAAATGATAAGGTTCAATGAACTTCTCACGACGTCGACAGCGGCGAACCACCGTCGTCGACGCAATCCGAACACTTCACCGGATCATTCAATCGGTAGGAGCGACGGGCGGTGTGTACAAAGGGCGGGGACGTAGTCAACACGAGTTGATGACACGCGCTTACTAGGAATTCCTCGTTGAAGACCAATAATTGCAATGGTCTATCCCCATCACGATGCAATTTGAGAAGATTTCCCGATGCTCTCGAACCAGGAAGAAAAACTCGTTAGCTGCATCAGTGTAGCGCGCGTGCGGCCTAGAACATCTAAGGGCATCACAGACCTATTATTGCCTCAAACTTCCATGGCCTAAACGGCCATGGTCCCTCTAAGAAGCTGGCCGCGAAGGGGAACCTCCGCGTAGCTAGTTAGCAGGCTGAGGTCTCGTTCGTTATCGGAATTAACCAGACAAATCGCTCCACCAACTAAGAACGGCCATGCACCACCACCCATAGAATCAAGAAAGAGCTCTCAATCTGTCAATCCTTACTATGTCTGGACCTGGTAAGTTTCCACGTGTTGAGTCAAATTAAGCCGCAGGCTCCACTCCTGGTGGTGCCCTTCCGTCAATTCCTTTAAGTTTCAGCCTTGCGACCATACTCCCCCCGGAACCCAAACACTCTGATTTCTCAAAAGGTGTTGGCGGAGTCCTTAGAGCAACATCCGCCGATCCCTGGTCGGCATCGTTTATGGTTGAGACTAGGACGGTATCTGATCGTCTTCGAGCCACCAACTTTCGTTCTTGATTAATGAAAACATCCTTGGCAAATGCTTTCGCAGTGGTCCGTCTTTCATAAATCCAAGAATTTCACCTCTGACAATGAAATACGAATGCCCCTGACAGTCCCTATTAATCATTACTCCGGTCCCGAAGGCCAACACAATAGGACCAGACTCCTATCACGTTATTCCATGCTAATGTATTCAGAGCATAAGCTTGCTTTGAGCACTCTAATTTTTTCAAAGTAACAGCGCCGGAGCCGCGACCCAGCCAGTTAAGGCCAGGAGCACGCCGCCGACAAAAGGGACGGAAGGGCAGGTGCACACCGAGTAGGGGGACCGACCTTTACGACCCAAGATCCAACTACGAGCTTTTTAACTGCAACAACTTAAATATACGCTATTGGAGCTGGAATTACCGCGGCTGCTGGCACCAGACTTGCCCTCCAACGGATCCTCGTTAAGGGATTTAGATTGTACTCATTCCAATTACCAGACTCGATGAGCCCAGTATTGTTATTTATTGTCACTACCTCCCCATGTCAGGATTGGGTAATTTGCGCGCCTGTTGCCTTCCTTGGATGTGGTAGCCGTTTCTCAGGCTCCCTCTCCGGAATCGAACCCTAATTCTCCGTCACCCGTCACCACCATGGTAGGCCTCTATCCTACCATCGAAAGTTGATAAGGCAGAAATTTGAATGAAGCATCGCCAGCACAAGGGCTGTGCGATCCGTCGAGTTATCATGATTCACCGGAGAAGCGGGCAAGCCCGCGCCGGCCTTTTATCTAAAAAATGCATCCCTTCCAAAGAGTCGGGACTTGGTGCACGTATTAGCTCTAGAATTACTACGGTTATCTGAGTAGTATGGTACCATAAAAAAAACTATAACTGATTTAATGAGCCATCCGCAGTTTCACAGTCTGAATTAGTTCATACTTAGACATGCATGGCTTAATCTTTGAGGCAAGCATATGACTACTGGCAGGATCAACCAGGTAGCACCCTCCCACTTCAAAGGGCATTCAAAGTTCTCTCTTACAGAGAGCCGACTTGAACACCCATCAAGTCAGGGAGAGGTCAACATATCATGTAAAGCTCTTATACCTTGCACCTCTTGCATCCCCAAGAAGGGATTAGAGCCCACACACAGTACATGCCAAGGACATGCAAGGCATCAAACGTAATGGACGATGGATGCAAGATCCACAAAGCGAAAAAAATGGGTCAACCCGCCGAGTCACATTGCACCGAGGCTGCCTAGGAGTTGGTAACCACCCCCCAACCAGCAAGGATGGCAAAAGCCTTATCACCCACGAGAGCCACAGTGAACAGACAAAGGGGAGAAAACAGGAACAGGACTCTCTTAGAAATGCCCCCCCAACCCTCCCCGCCTCGCACCAAGGCCACCTAGGAGTCCACTCCGACAGCGGCAATAGTGGACCTCGAGCGCCTGCGGCGACCTCGATGCAAAGGCAAACAAATGGAGAAAGACCAACCGCACAATCTCTCTCTCTCTCTCTCTATCTCTATCTCAAACGCCTCCCAACCATCCCCGCCCCGCACCAAGGCCACCTAGGAGTCCACCCGGACAGCAGCAACGATGGACCTCGATCACTCGATCGCCTGCGGCGACCTCGATGCGAAAGCAAAGTAAATAAAGGGAGAGCAACCGACCCCACGGCGTCTCTTAAAAATTCTCTGCAACCCTTCCCGCCCAGCAGGGAGGCCGCCTAGGAGTCCACCCGGACAGCAGCAACAGCGGACCTCGATCACTTGATCGCCTGCGGCAACCTCACTGCAAAGGAAAAAGAAGGAAGTAGAAGGAGAATGACCCAGTCGACAACCTCTATTCGAAATGCCACCCCAACCCACCCCGCCCCGCACCCAGGCCACCTAGGAGTCCACCCGGTCAGCAGCAACAGTGGACCTCGATCGTTTGATCGCCTGCGGCACCCTCGATGCAAAAGGACGGAAATAAAACAAGAACGACCATTCCTGCAACCTCCCTTAAAAATTCCCCCTTCCAACCCTCCCCCCACCCCGCACCGAGACCACCTAGGAGTCCACCCGGACAGCAGCAACGGTGGACCTCGATCGCTTGATCGCCTGGGGCAACCTCGATGCGAAGGCAGAGGAAATAAAATGAATGCATATCAAGAGGCTCGCTACAACAGGCATGAACATATCCGAACAAGAGGAGGGATCAGGCAGCCCCGCACCCCACACACCCTGCATACAAGCAACCTGGGAGATTGCCCCACCGACTTACCAACTGGACAATGAAAACTTCTCACCTGTAGCCACCTCCACACAGAGGAGGGAGGTCGAAGCGTTCCACCTTCAAGTCCTCCTTCCAGATATAGCCCCCGCCATCAACGTAGCAAGCCTCATCCCTGTTGGACCACAATAGCATGAGCGATCAACAAAACAAGAAATGCCCATCACCTTGTGTCTCAACATTCCAAGCCGCATAATCCTACGATGCACGCAAGATGCAAGGAAAAAGCCGACCACTCGAGCAAACAAATGGGCCACCACATCTATCAAGACCTCAAAGCCAACGCAGGGACAAACAACGTGCACTCTGAAAGAAATTCCAGACCTTAATTTTACAACAAGGAGAACCCCGCTCCTCACATCGCCCAATGGAAAAAGCAAGCAAGAGGGGAAGCTTACAGCGAAAACCCCTCCACATTCCTCTTAAACGTATGCATCTCAACCCACAGTGCTGACATAGAAAGAGTACAAGCACAAGAAACCGGCACCGTAAAGAGCCAAACAATGAAGAGGACAGTCGTCTCAAGGAGCCACACACAAAAACCCATCCAATTCCGAGAACACGGAGCGAAGGGGGAATTGTTCACATATGCCTCCAAGGACGAGCATGGCCAACCTTACCGCTCATGTGCTACCGAGTGGGGATGGAGAGAATGCGAATGTCGACCACCCTACAAATGACCCAAGGCCACTCTTCAGGCACACCCGACAAGCTACTCAATTACCAACCCACCTTTCACACGAAAATCCAACCCCTCCCCCCACCGAAAGGGGAGGAGGTGAACAATATAGCGAGGAGCCGATTTCACGAAGCCAGCGAGACAAAAGCCCACCTCTCCAACCCACCAAAAAGGGAGGAGGTGAACAATATGGCGAAGAGCCAACATCGACGGAGCCAACGAGCGAGCAAGGGGCACGAGAGCGACATAGGCGACCGGCCAGTTGTCTCAAGGAGCCACACAGAGCGACCTCGTCCAACTCTGAGAACACAGAGCGGAAGGGTAACTCTTTTCACATATGCCTCCCCGGACAAGCATGGCCAACATTACCGCTCATGCGCTACCGAGTGGGGATGGAGAGAAGCCGAGAGTCGACGACCCTACAAATGGCCCAAGGCCACTCTTCAGGCACACCCGAACAAGCAACTCAGTTACCAACCCACCTTTCACACGAAAATCCAACCCCTCCCCCCACCGAAAGGGGGAGGAGGTGAACAATATACCGAGGAGCCGAGTTCACGAAGCCAACGAGACAAAAGCCCACCTCTCCAACCCACCAAAAAGGGAGGAGGTGAAGAATATGGCGAAGAGCCAACATCGACGGAGCCAACGAGCGGGCAAGGGGCACGAGAGCGACATAGGCGACCGGCCAGTTGTCTCAAGGAGCCACACAGAGCGACCTCGTCCACCTCTGAGAACACAGAGCGGAAGGGTAACTCTTTTCACATATGCCTCCCGGGACAAGCATGGCCAACATTACCGCTCATGCGCTACCGAGTGGGGATGGAGAGAAGACGAGAGTCGACGACCCTACAAATGACCCAAGGCTACTCTTCAGGCACACCCGAACAAGCAACTCAGTTACCAACCCACCTTTCACACGAAAATCCAACCCCTCCCCCCACCGAAAGGGGAGGAGGTGAACAATATACCGAGGAGACGATTTCACGAAGCCAACGAGACAAAAGCCCACCTCTCCCACCCACCAAAAAGGGAGGAGGTGAACAATATGGCGAAGAGCCAACATCGACGGAGCCAACGAGCGAGCAAGGGGCACGAGAGCAACATAGGCGACCGACGAGTTGTCTCAAGGAGCCACACAGAGCGACCTCATCCACCTCTGAGAACACAGAGCGAAAGGGTAACTCTTTTCACATATGCCTCCCAGGACAAGCATGGCCAACATTACCGCTCATGCGCTACCGAGTGGGGATGGAGAGAAGACGAGAGTCGACGACCCTACAAATGACCCAAGGCCACTCTTGAGGCACACCCGAACAAGCAACTCAGTTACCAACCCACCTTTCACACGAAAATCCAACCCCTCCCCCCACCGAAAGGGGGAGGAGGTGAACAATATACCGAGGAGCCGATTTCACGAAGCCAACGAGACAAAAGCCCACCTCTCCAACCCACCAAAAAGGGAGGAGGTGAAGAATATGGCGAAGAGCCAACATCGACGAGGCCAACGAGCGAGCAAGGGGCACGAGAGCGACATAGGCGACCGGCCAGTTGTCTCAAGGAGCCACACAGAGCGACCTCGTCCAACTCTGAGAACACAGAGCGGAAGGGTAACTCTTTTCACATATGCCTCCCAGGACAAGCATGGCCAACATTACAGCTCATGCGCTACCGAGTGGGGATGGAGAGAAGCCGAGAGTCGACGACCCTACAAATGACCCAAGGCCACTCTTCAGGCACACCCGAACAAGCAACTCAGTTACCAACCCACCTTTCACACGAAAATCCAACCCCTCCCCCCACAAGCAAGCAAAACTGGAGGAGAAGAACAATATAGAGAAGAGCCGACATCGACAAAGCCAACGAGCGACATATCAAAACGCTGATTTCAACAAAGCAAACGTGCGACCAAGGGGCACGAGAGAGAGTTACCGGAGCGCCGATTTCAACAACGCCAACAGGCAGCCAGTCATCTCAAAGAGCCACACACAACAACCCCATCCAAATGCTAGAAAACAGAGTGGACGGGAGATTGTTCAAACATGCCTCCAAGGACAAGCATGGCCAACATTACCCCTCATATGCTACCGAGTGGTGATGGAGAGAAGAAAGTCGACGACCCTACAAATGACCCCAGGCCATTCTTCAGGCACAACCGAGCAAAACAACTCAATTACCAACCCACCTTTCACATGAAAAGCAAAATCTGATAAACGCACCCTCGGACAAAACGGAGGGCGACCCACGACGCCCGTCCGTGCGCCCTCACCGGCGACACGGAGCGCCCCCGATCGAGCACATGGGAGCAAACGGCAAACGGGCCGCCGGACGTGCACAAGGCACCGGGGCGGTCGCAACACGGAAATATGGCACGGCGCCCTCGGGCCAAACGATCAGAGCCCGAACGGACGCCCTCACCCCGGCACGCCCAAACGGCTTGGAAACCCGAATGAACGCCCTCACCGGGCGACACGACGCGCCCGCCGAACGGACGCATGGGGGCAAACGGCAAACGGGCCGCCGACGTGCACAAGGCACCGGCGGTCTCGCTGCTCGTCGACACGGGCGCCCTCGGGCCAAGGCGGCCCGACCGAACGGACGCCTCGCACGCTTGCCGCCCACCGAACGGCGCCGTCACCGGCGCGACACGTGCCGCCCGGGCCGAGACGAGGGACGCTCGCGGGGCAAACGACAGGGCCGCCGGGACGTGCAGAGAGCACCGAGGCGGTCTGGCACTGCTCGTCGACGCGGGCGCCTTAGGGCCCAAGCGACCGGGCCCGAACGGACACCCTCACCGGGCACGACACGACCGCCCACCGTCGGGGACGCACGTGGGAGCAAGCAAGCAGCAGGGCCGCTTGGGACGTGCACAAGGCACCGAGGGCGGTCCCTGGCTCGTGCGACACGGGCGCCCTCGGGCCCAACGACCCTCTTTGGCCGCCGCCCCGACGGACGCCCTCACCGGGCACGACACGGCGCGCACCGAACGGACGCCCTCACACGGCGCGCCCACCGAACGGACGCCCTCACCGGGCACGACCGAACGCCCCACCCCGAACGGACGCACATGGGAGCAAACGGCAAACGGGCCGCCGGACGTGCACAAAACACCCGAGGCCCGGGTCACAACTTAGCAAATACGACACGGGCGCCCTCGGGGCCCAAACCACCGGAAACACAGAAACCGGACGCCCTCACCCCAGGCACGACCGACACGCCCACCCAAACGGTCGCACATGGGAGCAAACGGCAAGCAGAGCACTTGGGACGTGCCTGAGAGCCCGGCCCGGTCACAACAAATACGACACGGGCACCCTGGGGTCCGCCTGCAGGCCCGAACGGACGCCCTCGCCGGCACGACCACCGAACGAGAACGCCCTCACCGGCACGACACGACGCGCCCACCAAACGGTCGTACATGGGAAGCGACGACAGCAGCCCGCCGGACGTGCTGAGCACCCGGGCGGTCTGGCACCGCCGTGCGACACGGGCGCCCTCGACCGGGCCCCGGAAACCCGAACGGACGCCCTCGCCGGCACGCCCACTCGAACGGTCGCCATCGTGCCGCACGACAACGACACGACACGAACGGACGCCCTCACCGGCACGCCCACACGAACGGACGCCCTCACCGGCACGCCCGCGAGCAGACGCCCTCACCGTGGCGACCGCGGCTGCGCCGTCGAACGCACATGGGAGCAAGCGACGCGGCCGCCGGACGTGCTGAGCACCGGGCGGTCTGTCGTGCGACACGGGCGCCCTGCGGCCCGAACGACCCGACCCGGCCGACGGACGCCCCCTGCCCGGCCGCCCACCGACCGGTCGCCATCGTGCCGCACGGCCAACGACCGAGCACGAACGGACGCCCTCACCGGCGGCAAGACGGACGCACATTGAACAACGACAACCAGGCCGCCGGACGTGCAAGCACCGGCGGTCTGGCCCTAACAAATACGACACGAGCGCCCTCGGGGCCAAACGGCCAAAACCCGGGCGAGCAGACGCCTGGCAGCACGCCCACCGAACGGACGCCATCGTGCCGCACGACCAATCGACACGACCCGAACGGACGCCCTCACCGACACGACCGAACGACCCGGCCCGAACGGACGCCTCGCAGAAGCACGGCCGACGGCAGGCCAAACGCGGACGCACATGGGAGCAAACGGGCCGCCCGACCGATACCTGGCTTGCCGGCGGTCTGTGGGGCCCGGCACGGGCGCCCCTCGGGCCAAACGGCTGGGCAGGCCGAACGGACGCCCTCGCCGGCACGCCCACCGAGAGGCGGACACCCTCGCCGGCCACCGGCCGAACGACCCCGACCCGAACGGACGCCCCTCCCCGACACGACGGGGCGCGACCCCGGCCCGAACGGACGCCTCACCGGCACGGCCGACGACCCCGGGCCCGAACGAGGATGCCCTCGCCGGCGACACCGGCCGGCGACCGGGCACCGAACGGACGCCCTCGCCGCGCGGCCGACAGCCGGGCCAAACGGACGCACGCGGGAGCAAGCGACCGACGGGCCGCCATGCTTCGACGCCGTGGCCGCGTTCGGTCGCGGGTGCGCCGGTGGCGTTTGTGTGTGTGTGGCCCCGTGCGTGCGCGCGCGAGCGCGCGCGTCGACATAACGAAGCGCGCGTCACACGTTAGCGTGTCACCAGGCATATTGGTGGCAGAACGAAGTCATGGCGGTCGGATGTGCGACGAAATCGAAAAGCGTTGACGTTTGATTTATCGTGACGCGTGGATGAAGTAATAAGGTGAGTTGGTCGGCGCGTTGAGCGCGCGGCCAGGCGCCACACTTGGTGGGCAAGTCAACGAACGGTGGGGTCGGCTCGGGTCGGCGAGAGCACCCCCAACACCCACGAACGATACGTTATGTGGGCGAAAAGCGATGAACGGGCGCGCGCCACGGCAGGCGCGCCCACACACAAGGCGTCACGACGAACACGAGCGAAGGGCGGCGAAGTGGTAGCACGGACCGACGAACGTTTGTGCGGCGTGGGCGCAGAAGACCAGCGAGGGGAGTCGGCTCGGGTCGGCGAGCGCCCCTCACACCAGCGGGGGGTCGGCTCGGGTCGGCGGCGCCCCTCACATGAAGAGAAACGACGCGACGGTTCCAATGGATGAACGTGTGGCGGGTGGGTCGGCTCGGTTTGGCGAGCGACCACCTCTCCAACGACGGGCATGTATAAGTATGACGAGTTGAGGAGCGACAGAGACGAGCGCGAAGGAAGCGGAGCAAGTCGAGCGAGCGAGACGAAGGGTAGCGCGAGTCAACAACTCGTTGGAGACGAGCGCCTAGCGGCGAAGGGGAGTCGGCCGAGTCGCACCGCGGCGGCGCGGCGCACCGCGGTCGCCGGCGCACCGCGAGGGTCGGTCGGGCGAGGGCGTCGTGCGCGATTCGGAATCGAGTCGGGTCGATGCGGGCGGCCGACCAGCAGCCGACGGCCCGGCACGGAAATTGCGATTCCGGGAGCTACGTAGGTCGGATCGAGGTGCCGTCGGTGCAGAAGGTGCGTCTTGAAGAGGCATCCAACCCGCCCACAGGTTTGGAGCACTTTGGGCACACGGTCTATCCGAGAAAACGCTCTGCACTGATTCGGAGCAACGGTTTTGGGTGACCGAGGTAACCGACGCAAACGGTGGCGGCACTTCCGACGGTGATCTTCGATGGTTGTATAGAGATACATTTGTATGCTAGTTTACCGAGTATTGGCAAGTCTTGGAACTTGGCCAAGAGGCAAATAGCACGATTGTTGTACTTGTATTTTGATGAAACATAATGTCCAGGCGGACTCATTTTAAAAAGGGAGTTGCCCCTCCCTTGTATGTATGGGCGTACATGTGGTTTTGATATTGATGTTTATGTTTATTTCCGCATAATTGAAAGAACATTTTAATAACTAACGAATGTTGCTTAAAGGCGTAGTACGGGTACTTGAGTATTTCGCGAAAGAAAAAGTACGGCGGTCTGCTTTTGCCTACATAGAGCGGTTTGAGAGACACACGGTGTGGGGGCGTGACGGATGGTATCGAGAGAGCGTCACGAATAACCGCTCTGGCATTGCACATCGGATGGTGTCGGAGGAGTCGATACGGTTGCAAGACAAACGGTATCGGATCCTCATGAGGGGGAGCTTTTGGCTGACAGAACACGGTTGCGGGGTTGCACTTGGTGTTGAAGGTAAACATATATTCCAGGTTTCTCTTGAGACCTTAGGCGAAGCAAGGCATGGCCGAGGCTAGAGCTACAATGGAAGAATTCATCCAGAGAAAGATGGATCTTGAAGGACTTAAGAAAGGCTACTAAATTGTGAAGAAAAGAGGGATGCGGTGGAGAAGAGGCTTTAGAAGTAAATGAGGCCCTCGAGCCATTGACTTGGAAGCAAAAGAAGCTGAGGAAAGAGCAATATCTCTTCGATCTCCTCAATGGGGAAGATGATGATTTGGAGGCCAAAGGTATGATGAGTTGACTAGACAACGAGGCTTGCTTCTATGTGAGGTGGCCGAGTATCTTAGAATGCAAAGAAGGTATAGAGAGGACACGATGTCCACTATAGCCGAACCGGAGAATGTTGCAGATGTGGAAGATGTCAAGGATGAACTTGATGGACAGGTTGGACCGAGACCAAGCACATTGCAAGCATTAGTGATGGATGAGGATGTTGCAGATGTAGAAGATGTCAAGGATGAACTTGATAGCCAAGTTGGACCAGAAGACCAAGCACGTTGCTGTGTAGATGTTGGATGATTCTCATGGAGATGATATGATGGAAGAGATGAAGGACGAACTTGTGACACAAGTTGAACCAAGACAAGACATTGCAAGCATTGGTGGAAGGCAAACCACATGGAGATGTTGCGAAGGTGGCGGTGATCATGGAGGAACTTGATGAGCGAGGTGGAACCGAGGATCGAACACATCATGGACATTGATGAGGATGGAGGACACTCACTTGAGGTCTTCATGCGAGATATGACTTGTGTTTCACGGAAGCGTAAGGAGGATGGACCGAATATGGAGATGAGGAGGAAGATGACACTTGCCAATACCATTGGTGACTATTCGTGGATGCATATGATCATCTTGTACATTGATGGAGCAAGGGACATGGAACGATGCAAACCTTGTTGAGGCACTTTGTGACCCTACACTTGATGGTCCAAATGCCGGGACAAAGGGTGGAACGTGATGACCTTGTGATGGAAAGGGGTCATGCTTAGCCACATAGAATGGCAAGTGCCGGCATGACCCACACACTACCTTGGTGGTAGGGCACGTTGTTGGGTAGAATTCTTCATGGCTTACAGCAAGAGGACCCCTTGGTGGACCTTTGAGTAGGCCGGCTTGAAGGAAGTACTCACATATGTATGATGGAGGTAGGGTGACCGAGAGCACTTCACTTCGACATGTCGAGACATGATGATGATGAGAGTTGAGTTGAGTTCACTAGGATGAACACATGGGCAGCCAAAGTCATGGACATGGACTACATGGATATCTTGGATAGATGGGTGATGGGAGTTGTTCTGCAGCAACTTGGACATTGGTTGGATGAGCGACCTATGAGACTCATATGTTGCGGTGAGAACTTGTGATGGCACTCATGGCCAATACAAGTAGACTTACCAACGCTTTGGATATGATGAGGCATGGGAGTTCATGGTGGAAGTTACGTCGTTAAGAGACTTCATATTATGGTGATCTTGGAGTATCGGCTCATTGAGGAGTGAGGTTAGGATTGTTCACGGTTGTTCATTTATGGGATGCATACCTTGGAGCACATTTATGGGGTGTGATGGGAGAAGTCACTTGGTGGGGATGATGATGCAGGACCTTTGGAGTTTGATGGAGATGCGGCGATGGATGCCTTGGTGGCACACACTTTGGCATGGGCTTGAGTCTACTTGACTTAGCCACACTTCTTCTTTTGATGATGCTTGGAGGATAGGCTATGTCTAGGTGGCATGGATGTATCATGGACGGCATGTTGAGATGGAGATGGAGAACACTCCATGGACCGAAACATGGCACTTGGATAGAGATTCAGATTTGATCGAGTTGATGGATGTGACGAGGTTGCGGAGAATGACTAGCATGGGTGCATGAGGATGGGCATTCTCATGATGAGGACGCTATGGTTGGATTGGCTACCCTTTAGTTGAGTTATGGGGGTCGACAGTAATAGAGTTGTGCAGGAACATAGCGATTTTTGGTATGTTGAGTTGGTTGGAGTACTTGATGCGAGTTCACATGGATTTGACGATGATCGGGGAGAATGTCTCATGGACATGGACCTTGCGGTTTATGCGACGATAGTTGCGACGATATTCACACATGAAGTTGTGACGGGCGTGCGACGGAAGGATGATGTTGTCCAAGGGACGACGCGCTTTGAAGTGGGGGAAGATGTAACGCCCGACACTTCGTGAGCGTGTTCGGTGAAATGGGCGCGCGGTGAGCGTTTGTGGTGAGCTTGGCGCCGTGCGGCCGTGGGCGCGCGTCGACATAACGGGCGCTCGTCGCACGTTGGCGTGTCACGGGCGCGCTAGTGTGGGGAGGGGGGAGAGACGAGTCATGGGCGAGTCGGATGTGCGACGAGTCAACGAAGGCGTTGGCGTTTCGAGTTTATACCGGCGGGCGCCGTGGATGAGTAAGCGAAGAGTGGTCGGTCGGCGCGTTGGGCGCGCGGCAAACGCCACACTGGTGAGCAGAAGTCAACGAGCAGTGGGGTCGGCTCGGGGTCGGTAGCGCCTAACACCCACGAACGATACGTTATGTGGGCGGCGATGAACGGGCGCGCGCCACGCGTGAGCGCGCCCGCACACGAGGCGTCCTGACGAACACGAGCGAAGGCGGCGAAGTGTTGGCACGGACCGACGGGCTTGTGCGGGCGTGGGCACACGTGAGGCCAGCCCGGGGCCCGGCTCGGGTCGGCGGGCGCCCCTCACACCAATAGGGGGTCGGCTCGGGTCGGCGGCGCCCCTCACATGAAACGACGCGACGGTTCCAATGGATGAATGTGTGGCGGTGGGTCGGCGCTCGGTTGGGCAAGCGACCACCCTCTCCGCGACGGGCGTGTATAAGTATCGACGAGTTGAGGAGCGACAAAGGCAATCAACGAAGGAAGCGAACAAGTCGAGCGACAGGAACGAAGGGTAGCCGCAGCGAGTCAACAACTGGACGGAACGGCCCTGGCAGCGAAGGATCGGCGAGAGTCGCTCCACAGCGGCACGAGCGCACCACGGACCGCCCGGCGCACCGCGGGCGGTCGAGGGCGAGGGCGTCGTGCGCGCGGTTCGAGTCGGTCGGGTCGTCACGGGCGGCAAGCCAACGGCGACGGCCCGGCACGGGGGTGCGTTCCGGGAGCTGCGTGGGTCGGATCGAGGTGCCGTAAATTGTGAAAGGTGCGTCTTGAAGAGAGGCATCAGCCATATAGGTTTGGAGCGCTTTGGGCACGGTCTATCCGAGAAAACATACTTACTGATTCGGAGCAACGGTTTTGGGTGACCGGTATTGACACTTGGGCGATTTGGGCAACGCCCAGACGGTGATCTTCGATGGTTGTATAAGTCTGTTGTATGCTAGTTTGAGTATTGGCAAGTCTTGGAACTTGACGAGAGGCAAATAACGTTATTGTACTTGTATTTTGATGAAACATAATATCGTGAGACTCATTTTAAAAAGGGAGTTGCCCCCTCCCTTGTATGTATGGGCGTACATGTGGTTTTGATATTGATGTTTGTAACACTTCCGCATAATTGAAAGAACATTTGCTAATAACTAACGAATGTTGCTTAGCGTAGATGCAGGTACTTGAGTATTTCGCAAAAGAAAAAAGTACGGCGATGCACTTTTTGCCTACATAGGCCCGGTTAGCCCCGAGAGACACCCACGGTGTGG
Source organism: Pinus albicaulis (assembly GCA_034641835.2). Taxonomy (NCBI): domain Eukaryota; kingdom Viridiplantae; phylum Streptophyta; class Pinopsida; order Pinales; family Pinaceae; genus Pinus; species Pinus albicaulis. Next base: position 755,030,952 of record CM076570.1, on the reverse strand, counting down.
GGGCGTGACCCGGATGGTATCGAGAGGAAAAGCGATACGAATAACACATACTATTTGTTGCATCGGATAGTATCGGAAGGGTACGTGCGGATTGCAAGACAAATGGTATCGGATCCCTCACGCCGGAAGCTTTTCTTTGACGGGGAACACGGTTGCGGGGTTGCACTTGGTGTTGAAGAGCTGACTTATATATTTGGGTTTCTCTTGAGACCTTAGAAGTGACAAGGCATGGCCGGAGACTAGAGCTACAATGGAAAATTAATGAGAAAGATGGATCTTGAAGGACTTAAAGAAAGGCTACTAAATTGTGGAAAAGAGGGATGCGGTGGAGAAGAGGCTTTAAAGTAAATGAGGCCTGGAGCCATTGACTTGGAAGCAAAGAAGCTGAGGAAGAGCAATATCTCTTCGATCTCCTCAATGGAAAGATGATGATTTGGAAGCCGAGTATGATGAGTTGACTAGACAACGAGGCTTTGCTTCTATATTGAGGTGGCCGAGTATCTTAGAATGCAAAGAAGGTATGGGGGACACGGTCTCCTGGCAAGAGCACGGAGAATGTTGCAGATGTGGAAGATGTCAAGGATGAACTTGATGGACAGGTTGGACCGAGACCAAGCACATTGCAAGCATTAGTGATGGATGAGGATGTTGCAGATGTAGAAGATGTCAAGGATGAACTTGATAGCCAAGTTGGACCAAGACCAAGCACGTTGCAAGCACGTAGATGTTGGATGATTCTCATGGAGAATGATATGATGGAAGAGGTGAAGGACGAACTTGTGACACAAGTTGAACCAAGACAAGACACATTGCAAGCATTGGTGGAAAAACCACATGGAGATGTTGCCAATGTGACCATGATCGTGGAGGAACTTGATGAGCGGTGGTACCGGATCGAACACATCGAAAGGCATTGATGAGGATGGAGGACTCACTTGAGCGGTCTTCCTTGGAATGTGACTTGTGTTCCTTGGAAGCATAAGGAGGATGGACGGCATATGGAGAGATGAGGGAGGAAAGATGACTTCTTTGCCAACACCATGGAGGACCTTTCCTTGGATGACTACTACGATGAGACCTTGTACATTGATGGAACAAGGGACATGGGATGTTACAAACCTTGATGGGGCAATTTGTGACCTTACACTTGATGGTTCAAATGCCCTGGACAAGGGTGGAACGTGATGACCTTTGTGATGGAAAGGGTCATGCTTAGCCACATAGAATAGCAAGTGCCTGGCATGACCCATAGACTACCTTGGTGGTAGGGCACGTTGGTGGAGTAGACTTCTTCATGGCTTCAACCAAGATGGACCTCTTGGCAGACCTTAAGTGGGGGAGTAGCCTTGAAGGAAGTACTCATGTGATGGATGAAGGTAGGAGTGACCGAGAGCACTTCACCTCGATATGTATGGACATGATGATGATGAGACTTGAGTTGAGTTCACTTATATGAAAAAACAGGCAGCCAAAGTCATGGACATGGACTACATGGAGACCTTTTATAGGTGGACTGATGGGACATTGTTCACCATGAGCAACAAGGACATTGGTTGGATGAGCAGCCTGTGAGACATTCATATGATTTGAAGAGTGAGAACTTGTGATGGCACTCATGGCCAATACAAGTAGGCTTACCAACGCTTTGGATATGATGAGGCATGGGAGTTCATGATGGAGTTGCATTCATTGGAGACTTCATATTATGGTGATCTTGGAGTATATGACTCATTGAGGAGCTGAGGTCAGGATTGGTCCTGATTTTGATGCATTATTGGATGCATACCTTGGAGCACATTTATGGTGTGTGTTTAAGAGGATTCACTTAATGAGGATGATCGAGCTATGACACTTTGGAGTTTGATGGAGATGTAGCGATGGGGATGCCTTGGTATACACTTTGGCATGGGCTTGAGTCTACTTGACTTAGCCACACTTCTTACTTTTGATGATGCTTGGAGGATGAGACTACTTTGCATACAAGTAGCACATGGATTAGCATCATGGACAACATGTTGTGGATGAGATGGATACACTTCATGGACCCAAACATGGCATTTTGGATGAGATTCAGACTTGATCGAGTTGATGGATGTGACAGATTGCAGGAGGAATGACTAACGCAGGGTATGAGGATGTGCATTCTCATGATGAGGACGCTATGGTTGGATTAGCTACCCAACTAGTTCGAGTTATGAGGGTCGACAGTGTGCAGAGTTATGCCGGATACATAGCAGATTTTGTTGTGCTGAGTTGGTTGGAGTACTTGATGCAGAGTTCACATGGATTTGACAATGATGGAGGAGATATCTCATGGACATAAACCTTGCCGGGTTATGCAAGGGAGTTGCGACGAGGTTTCACACTTGGAGTTGTGAATGGACCGTGCGACGATGGGATGATGTTGTCAAGGGACGACAACGTTTTGAAGTGGGGGAGAATGTAACGCCCGACACTTCACAGGCGCGTCGGCGGAACGGCGGTTATCAAAACCATGCTTCGGGTGAGCTTCTTCGGGCGCCGTGCCACGCAACGGGCGCGCGTCGACGCATCTAGCGCGCGGGCCACACCGTTAGAGAGTCACGGCGCGCTAGGTGTGCGTGTGAGTCACATCGGCGCGGGTCGTGGACGGGGACGAGTCAACACGAGTTGGCGTTGGAGTTTACACACGGCGGCGCACTTGACGAGCGACCTACAGTGAGCCTGCGGGGCCCGCCGGCGTGCTGGGCGCGCGGCGACACCGTCCTGAGGGCGAGCAACCGAACGGGGTCGGCTCGGCCTGGCCGGGAGCGCCCCAACACCCGCGAACACAACGTATCGTGGGCGTCGACCAAAACGAGGGGTCGGCTCGGGTCAGCCGAGCGCCCCAACACCCGTAGACGCGACGGTTCATGAGGGCGTCGGCGTAATGGGCGGGTCGGCTCGTGGTAGGGCGAGCGACCAACTTCACTTGAGCGTGCGTATTAATACGACGAGCGTGGAAGTGGAGAAGCATCAACGAAAAGCAAGCGAACAAGTCGAGCAAGACGAAGGGTAGCCGCAGCAACGAGTCAACAACTCGTTGGTCGAAGGCGCAGCTGAACGGAGTCGGGTCGAGTCGGGTCGAGCTCGTGCAGGCCGCACCGCAGATTCTGGTCGGGTCGGGTCGTGCGCAGTTCAGGTCGAGTCGGGTCGTTCCTGGGTGCCGAGTAACGGCAGGGGCCCAGCACGAAAATTGCGATTCCGGGAGCGTCGGGTGTTGGATTGAGGTGCCGTAAAAACCAAAAGGTGCGTAATTCCGAGGAGCATCCAACCATACAGGTTTGGGACGGATTGGACACACGGTCAGCTCAGAAAACGCTCTTCACTGATTCGGGGCAACGGTTTGAGTGACCCGAGTGACCAGCACTTGGGCAGTTTTGGGCAGAACTTCCGACGGTGATCTTCGATGGTTGTATAAGTCTGTTGTATGCTAGTTTGAGTATTGGAAAGTCTTAGAACTTGGCCAAGAGGCAAATAGCCTGATTGTTGTACTTGTATTTTGATGAAACATAATATCCGGGCAGACTCATTTTAAAAGGGAGTTGCCCCTCCCTTGTATGCATGGACGTACATGTGGTTTTGATATTGGTGTTTATGTTTATTTCCGCATAATTGAAAGAACATTTGATAATAACTAACGAATGTTGCTTAAGGTGTAGTCTGGGTACTTGAGTATTTCGCAAAAGAAAAAGTACGGCAGTGCCGCACCTGCCTACATAGAGCGGTTGAGAGACACCCACGGTGTAGGGGCGTGACAGATGGTATCAGAGGCGCTGATACGAATGGAACTCTGATAACACATCTGCTGTTGCACATCAGATGGTATCAGAGGTCTGATACGGATTGCAAGACAAATGGTATCGGATCCCTCCGCAGGGAGCTTTTGCTGAAGCAGGAACACGGTTGCAGGTGCAGTTGGTGTTGAAGCTGACTTATATATTTGGGTTTCTCTTGGAGACCTTAGCTGAAGCAAGGCATTTGCCAGGGCTAAAGCTAGAAGAGGAGACATGCCGAGTTGGGAAGAATTCGAAGAGAAGACTTGTGAAGCATTGCGATGGATAGAGCAGCTGAACGAAGAAATCCCAAGAATTCGAAACAAACTTGGAGTCTTGGAAAGAAAATTGGTGGAAACTTGGAAGAAGGCTAAGAAGATTCATGAAGAGGTGAATGAGGCTAAGATCGCTCTTATGGCCTTGTGCGAGAAGGGGATCTCTTACTCAAACCAAGATGAATTCGAAAGACTTCGAGACAAGATGGACCAGTTTGAAGGATGGATGGCATTGTGCCATGAACTACAAACTCACCGAGATGAGCTTGTTAAACTTGAAGAGAAGTACCATAAGAAGAGGTTAAAACCTTCTATTATGGGGAAGCGGAATGTTATGGATGTTTTGGAGAAACTTTTACAACAAGTTGAACCAAAGACACCACGAACATTGGAGCTTGAGGATACAAGGAAGGCAAGTTTGGAGGCTCGAAAGAGGCTTATAAACATGACGAAGCTCTTGGAGGAAAGAAGGCAACAACACTACAACGCTCTTGTGCAAGTGGAGGAACACTTGGAACACATGGAAGAGGAGATGGTGGAGATGCGGACTTCCTTTGAAGACTTGCATGGCCAAATTGCTGAACTTGGAGGACCGATGGATGATTCTCATGAGGATGATATGATGGGAAAGATGAAGGACAAACTTGTGACACAAGTTGAACCAGGACAAGACACATTGCAAGCATTGATGGGCAAACCACATGGAGATGTTGCAAATGTGAGCATGATCATGGAGGAACTTGATGAGCAGGTGGTACCAGGATCGAACACATCAAAGGCATTGATGAGGATGGAGGACACTCACTTGAGGAGTCTTCATGGAGATATGACTTGTGTTTCATGGAAGCGTAAGGAGGATGGACCGCATATGGAGATGAGGAGGAAGATGACTTCTTTGCCAACACCATTGGTGACTACTCCTTGGATGCCTACGATGAGACCTTGTACATTGATGGAGCAAGGGACATGGGACGATGCAGACCTTGTTGAGGCAATTTGTGACCCTACACTTGATGGTCCAAATGTCCGATACAAGGGTGGAACGTGATGACCTTTGTGATGGAAAGGGGTCATGCTTAGCCATGTAGAATGGCAAGTGCCCGGCATGACCCACACACTACCTTGGTGGTAGGGCACGTTGGTGGAGTAGACTTCTTCATGGCTCAACCAAGATGGAACTCTTGGCAGACCTTTAGTGGGGGAGCAGCTTGAAGGAAGTACTCACATATGTATGATGGAGGTAGGAGTGACCGAGAGCACTTCACTTCGACATGTTGAGACATGATGATGATGAGAGTTGAGTTGAGTTCACTTGGATGAACACATGGGCAGCCAAAGTCATGGACATGGACTACATGGAGATCTTTATAGATGGACTGATGGGACGTTGTTCACCATGAGCAACTTGGACATTGGTTGGATGAGCAGCCTATGAGACATTCATATGTTTGCAGGTGAGAACTTGTGATGGCACTCCTGGCCAATACAAGTAGGCTTACCAACGCTTTGGATATGATGAGGCATGGGAGTTCATGGTGGAGTTGCATTCATTGGAGACTTCATATTATGGTGATCTTGGAGTATCTGACTCATTGAGGAGCTGAGGTCAGGATTGTTCCTGATTTTGATGCAGTATGGGATGCATACCTTGGAGCACATTTATGGGGTGTGTTCGGGAGGAGTCACTTGGTGGAGATGATAGAGCTGGGACACTTTGGAGTTTGATGGAGATGCAGCGATGGATGCCTTGGTGGTACACACTTTGGCATGGGCTTGAGTCTACTTGACTTAGCCACACTTATTACTTTTGATGATGCTTGGAGGATGAGCCTACTTGCATACAAGTAGCACATGGATTAGCATCATGGACAGCATGTTGTGGATGAGATGGATACACTTCATGGACCCAAACATGGCACTTGGATGAGATTCAGACTTGATCGAGTTGATGGATGTGACAGGTTGCAGGAGGAATGACTAACGCAGTGCATGAGGATGGGCATTCTCATGATGAGGACGCTATGGTTGGATTAGCTACCCAACTAGTTCGAGTTATGGGGGTCGACAATGTGCAGAGTTATGCCGGATACATAGCAGATTTTGTTGTGTTGAGTTGGTTGGAGTACTTGATGCAGAGTTCACATGGATTCAACGATGGTTGAGGAGATATCTCATGGATATGAACCTTACTGGTTTATGCGACGATAGTTGCGACGATATACGTGCACATGGGTGCAGCAGCAGGTTCGTGCGGCGACACTTGGTAGCGATTGCGACGATGTTTTCACACATGGAGGTTTGTAGATGGACCGTGCGACGAAGGGATGATGTTGTCGGGACGACAACGCTTTTGAAGTGGGGGAGAATGTAACGCCCCGGAGCACTTCATAGTAGCGTCGGTGGAGCAGTATTGTGCCAAAAGCTTGAGCCGTTAGACGAGCAGGCGCCCGTCACCTTTGTGCGGGCGCGCGTCGTCGTAACGGCCGCGCGTCGCACCGTTGGAAATTCACGGACGTGCTAAGTGTGTGAAGCGAGAAGTCATGAGGGGCGCGTCGTGGAAGTGGACGAGTCAACACGAGTTGGCGTTGGGAGTTTATACACGGCGGGCGCACTTGGACGAGCGACCGACGGGCGAGTCGGTGGGTCGGCCGGCGCGTTGGGCGCGCGGCGACACCACACTTGGAGGGCGAGCTAACAAGCGACGGGGGTCGGCTCGGGTCAGCCGAGCGCCCCAACACCCCGCGAACGGGCGTTTCGTGGGTGTCGACCAAAACGAGGGGTCGGCTCGGGTCGGCCGAGCGCCCCAACACCCGTAGACGCGACGGTTCATGAGGGCGTCGGCGTAATGGGTGGGTCGGCTCGTGGTGGAGCGAGCGACCACACTTTACTTGGCACGCATATATATTGGAAGAGCGTGGAAGTGGAGAAGGAATCAAGCCAAGCAAGCGAACAAGTCGAGCAAGACGAAGGGTAGCCGCAGCAACGAGTCAACAACTCGTTGGTGGAAGGCGCAGCTGAACGGAGTCGGGTCGAGTCGGGTCGAGCTCGTGCAGGCCGCACCGCAGATTCTGGTCGGGTCGGGTCGTGCGCAGTTCTGGTCGAGTCGGGTCGTTCCTGGGTGCCGAGTAACGGCAGGGGCCCAGCAGGAAAATTGCGATTCCGGGAGCTACGGGTGTCGGATTGAGGTGCCGTAAAAACCAAAAGTTGCGTAATTCCGAGGAGCATCCAGCCATACAGGTTTGGGACGGATTGGACACACGGTCAGCTCAGAAAACGCTCTGCACTGATTCGGGGCAACGGTTTGAGTGACCCGAGTGACCAGCACTTGGGCAGTTTTGGGCAGAACTTCCGACGGTGAACTTCGATGGTTGTACATGTCTGTTGTAAGCTAGTTTGAGGATTGGCAAGTCTTAGAACTTGGCCAAGAGGCAAATAGCCTGACTGTTGTACTTGTATTTTGATGAAACATAATATCCGGGCAGACTCATTTTAAAAGGGAGTTGCCCCTCCCTTGTATGTATGGGCGTACTTGTGGTTATGGTATTGATGTTTATGTTTATTTCCGCATAATTGAAAGAACATTTGATAATAACTAACGAATGTTGCTTAAGGCGTAGTCTGGGTACTTGAGTATTTCGCAAAAGAAAAAGTACGGCAGTGCCGCACCTGCCTACATAGAGCGGTTGGAAGACACCCGTATTCGTTTACCTCCTTCATTCACTTTCACAGCAGGTTCATCAACCTCAACCACCCAAGGAGCAGTTAACCAAGTTGTTAATATGGCAGCACCAAATTTCTTAATGGATAGATATGCACCACTAAATCTTCTGCAACCAATGGATTCCATGCCTCAATAATACCTCAAATTACTTCCTCTTTTCACTGGAGAAGATGAAGTAACTGCATAACAACATTTACCCTTGTTTTTCACTTTTGCTGAGAATTTAAATGTAGAACATCTTGATGTTGTGATACATGGGAGCAAATGGCAAATGGGCCGCCCGGACGTGCACAAGGCACCCGGGCGGTCGCAACTTAGCAAATATGGCACGGGCGCCCTCGGGCCAAACGACCCGACCCGAACGGACGAAATCACCCGACACGACCAAACGACCCGACCCGAACGAATGCCCTCACCCGGGGCGACACGGCGCGCCCACCCGAACGGACGCACATGGTAGGAAACGGCAAACGGGCCGCCCAGACGTGCACAAGGCACCTGGGCGGTCACAACTTAGCAAATCTGGCACGGGCGCCCTCGGGCCAAATGACCCAACCCGAACGGACGCCCTCACCCGGCACGCCCACCTGAACGAACGCCATCACCCGGCGCGACACGGCACGCTCGACCCGAATGGACGCGCATGGGAGCAAATGGCAAACGGACCGCCCGGACGTGCACAAGGCACCCGACGGTCACAACTTAGAAAATCTGACACGGGCGCCCTCGGCACAAACGACCCGACCGGAACGGACGCCCTCACCCGGCACGACACGGAACGCCCACCCAAACGGACACACATGGGAGCAAACGGAAAACGGGCCGCCCGGACGTGCACAAGGCACCCGGGCAGTCACAACTTGGAAAATCTGACACGGGCGCCCTCGGGCCAAACGACCCCACCCGAACGGACGACCTCACCCGGCACGCCCACCCGAACGGACGCCCTCACCCGGCACGACACGGCGTGCCCACCCGAACGGACGCACATGGGAGCGAACGGCAAACGGGCCGCCCGGACGTGCACAAAGCACCCGGGCAGTCACAACTTAGCAAATCTGACATGGGCGCCCTCGGGCCAAACGACCCGACCCGAACGGACGCCCTCACCCGGCACGACACGGCGCGCACGACCAAACGGCCGCACATGGGAGCAAACGGTAAACGAGCCGCCCGGACGTGCACAAGGCACCCGGGCGGTCACAACTTAGCAAATTTGACACGGGCGCCCTCGGGCCAAACCACCCGACCCGACCCGAACGGACGCCCTCGCACGGCACGCCCACCCGAACGGACGCCATCATGCCGCACGACCAAACGACACGACACGAACGGACGCCCTCACCCGGCACGATCGAACGACCCGACCCGAACGGACTCCCTCACCCGGCAAGCCCACCCGAACGGACGCACTCACCCGGCGCGACACGGCACGCCCGACCAAACGGACGCACATGGGAGCAAACGGCAAACGGGCCGCCCAGACGTGCACAAGGCACCCGGGCGGTCACAACTTAGCAAATATGACACGGGCGCCCTCGGGCCAAACGAACCGACCCGACCCGAACGGATGCCCTCGCACGGCACGCCCACCCGAACGGACGCCATCGTGCCGCACGAACAAACGACCCGACCCGCACGGGCACCCTCACCCGGCACGACCAAGGCGGCCGGGCCCGAACGGACACCGTCCGACGGGCGGAAACACGGCACGAGCGACAACACGGACGCGCAGGGCAGAAAACGGCAAGCGGGCGGGCCGCCGGGACGTGTACAAGGCACCGGAACGATCTGCTTTCGTACGTACGGGCGCCCACGGGCCAAACGACGCCGACCGACCGGGGGGCGGACGCCCTCGCACGCACGCCCGCCGAACGGACGCGCCCGCCGTGCGCCGACACGAACGAGCGCCCTCACCCCGGCCACCGGCCAAACGACGAAGCCGAATGGACGCCCTCACCGGCACGCCCCCGCCCACCGGCCGGGCCGCCCGGCCGCCCTCACTCGGCGCGCCTCACACGGCACGGCGACACGGACGCACATGGGAGCAAACGGCAAACGGGCCGCCCGGACGTGCACAAGGCACCCGGGCGGTCACAACTTAGCAAATTTGACACGGGCGCCCTCGGGCCAAACGACCCGACCCGACCCGACCCGAACGGACGCCCTCGCCCGGCACGCCCACCCGAACGGACGCCATCGTGCCGCACGACCAAACGACACGACACGACACGAATGGACGCCCTCACTCGGCACGACCGAACGACCCGACCCGAATGGACGCCCTCACCTGGCACGCCCACCGGAACGGACGCCCTCACACGGCGCGACACGGCACGCCTGACCAAACGGACGCACATGGGAGCAAACGGAAAACGGGCCGCCCGGACGTGCACAAGGCACCCGGGCGGTCACAACTTAGCAAATATGACACGGGCGCCCTCGGGCGGTCACAACTTAGCAAATATGACACGGGCACCCTCGGGCCAAACGACCCGACCCGGCCCGAACGGACGTCCTCGCCCGGCACGCCCACCCGAACGGACGCCCTCACCCGGCACGACCGAACGACCCGACCCGAACGGTCGCCCTCACCCGGCACGACCGAACGACCCGACCCGAACGGACGCCCTCACCCGGCACGCCCACCCGAACGGACGCCCTCACTCGGCATGACCGAACGACCCGACCCGAACGGACGCCCTCGCCCGGCACGCCCACCCGAACGGACGCCCTCACCCGGCGCGACACGGCACGCAGGCAAACGGACGCACATGGGAGCAAACGGCAAACGGGCGGCCCGGACGTGCACAAGGCACCCGGGCGGTCACAACTTAGCAAATTTGACACGGGCGCCCTCGGGCCAAACGACCCGACCCGACCCGAACGGACGCCCTCGCCGGCACGCCCACCCGAACGGACGCCCTCGCCCGGCACGACCGAACGACCCGACCCGAACGGACGCGCTCTCACCGGCACGGCCGACAGCCGGGCACGAGAATGGACGCCCTCACCGGCACGCCCACGACCGGACGCCCCTCACCGGCCGGCCCGAACGGCCCGACCCGAACGGACGCCCTCACTCGCGCGACACGGCACGCCCAGGCCAAGCGGACGCACATGGGAGCAAACGGCAAACGGGCGCCGGACGTGCACAAGGGCACCCGGGGCGGTCACAATAGCAAATATGAAGCACACGGCTCTCGGGCCGCCCGGCGGGCAGGCCCGAACGGACGCCCCTCGCCGGGCGGCCACCGACGGATGCCATCGTGCCGCACGACCAAAACGACACGACACGAACGGACGCCCTCACCCGGCACGACCGAACGACCCGACCCGAACGGACGCCCTCACCCGGCACGACCGAACGACCCGACCCGAACGAACGCCCTCACCCGGCACGACCAAACGACCTGACCAAACGGACGCACATGGGAGAAAACGACAAACGGGCCGCCCGGACGTGCACAAGGCACCCGGGCGGTCACAACTTAGCAAATCTGACACGGGCGCCCTCGGGCCAAACGACCCGACCCGACCCGAACGGACGCCCACCCGACCCGACCCGAACGGACGCCCTCGGGCCAAACGACCCGGCCCGACCCGAACGGACGCCCTCACCCGCCACGACCAAACGACTCTACCCGAACGGACGCCCTTGGGCCAAACGACCCGACCCGACCCGAACGGACGCCCTCACCCGCCACAACCAAACGACCCGACCCGAACGGACGCCCTCACCGGGCACGACCAAACGACCCGACGAAACGGACGCACATGGGAGCAAACGGCAAACGGGCCGCCCAGACGTGCACAAGGCACCCAGGCGGTCACAACTTAGCAAATCTGACATGGGCGCCCTCCGACCAAACGGACCGACCCGGACGGACACCCTCACCCGGTGCCACCCGGTGCCACACGGCCCGCCCGACCGAACAGACGCACATGGGAGCAAACGGAAAACGGGTCGCTCGGACGTGCACAAGGCACCCGGGCGGTCACAACTTGGCAAATCTGATACGGGCGCCCTCGGCCCAAATGACCCGACTCGAACGCCTTTGGCCAGGCGCCCTCACCCGACGCGCCCGACCCGACCCGAACGCGTTTGGCTGGGCGAGTCGGGTTACCCAAGGAGCAGAAAAGGCTAACTTGCCTTGCCAAGGAGCAGAAGTGGCTTCTGCTGGATTGGAACTTATTATTTCATATTTATCATTATTAACAGGGAATTGCCCCTCCCTTGTATGTATGAGCATACTTGTGGATTGATAATGATGTTTATGTTTATTTATGCATATCGAGAGAACCTTTGGTTAATAACTAACAAGTGTTGCTAAAGGCGTAGTCTATATACTTGAGTATTTGGAAAAAGAAAAAAGTACGGTAGTGCCGCACCCGTCTATAGCGTGGTTGAAAGACACCGAAGGTATAGGGGCGTGACAACTAGGCACACTGGCGGTCACAACTTAGCATTTTCGATACGGCCTCCCTCACACGACCCGACCCGAACACGTTTCCTTGGGCGCCCTCACACGGCACGACCTGACCCGCCCTAACGAAGGCACAAAGGAGCAAACGGCAATCGGGTCGCACCAACGTGCACAAGGCACAGGAGCGGTCACAACTTAGCATTTTTTATACGGCCTCCCTCACACGACCCGACCCGAAAACGTTTCCTTGGGCGCCCTCACACGGCACGACCCGACCCGCCCGAACAAAGGCACAAGGGAGCAAACGGAAAACGGGTCGCACGAACGTGCACAAGGCACACGAGCAGTCACAACTTAGCATTTTTTATACGGCCCCCCTCGCACGGCACGACCCGACCCAACCCGCCCGAACGAAGGCACAAGGGAGCAAATCGGAAACTGGCCGCGCAAACGTGCACAAGGCACGCGGGCGGTCACAACTTAGCCTTTTTTATACGGCCGCCCTCACATGACCCGACCCGAACACGTTTCCTTGGGTGCCCTCACGCGACCCGACCCGACCGAACGCGTTTCCCTGCTCGTAGGTATGCATCCCATAGTGCATCAAAATCAAGACCAGTCTCGATCTCAGTTCCTCAGTGAACCAGATACTGCAAGATCATTATAGTATGAAGCCTCCAATGAATGAAACTCCACCATGAACTCCCACGCATCATCCTATCCAAAGCGTTGGCAAGCATACTTGTATTGCCCGCGAGTGCCACCACAAGTTGATCTCACCCTGCAAGTCATATGAATGTGCTCGTAGGCTGCTCATCCAACCAATGTCTTGTTGCTCAAAGTGAACAACGTCCATCAGCCCATCTATAAAAGATCTCCATGTAGCACCAACAATCGATCATGCTCGGCATATTCCTTCTTGACACTCCTCCATGATGCTCATAAGTGGGCACCCAGTAAGTGCACCTGCATAATGTCTCCACATAATGTCCTGCCATGCCCTCGTGTCAATGTACATGACTTTGGTTGCCCACGTGTCCATCAAGAGTAGACTTGCCTCAACCCTAGTCACCATCATGTGTATAGTGTACAGGTTAAGTGCCCTCGGTCACTTCTACCATCATCATCATGGGTACTTTCTCCAAGGCTTCTCCCCCGCTAAAGATGCACCAAGAGTTCCTTCTTGGTTGTAAGCCATGAAGAAGTCTACCCAGACAATGTGCCCTACCACCAAAGCAGTCCATGAGTCATGCCGGGCACCTAGCCAGTTTCCATGTGGCTAAGCATGACCCGTATCTATCACAGAGATCATCAAGTTCCACCCTTGTCACGGGAATTTGAACCTACTAAAGCGAGGTCACAAATTTCCCTATCAAGGCCTACAACAAGAAATGCTCCCCTTGCTTCTCCAATGTACAAGGTTCCATCATAGTCATCCGAGGAAAGGTCCTCCATGGTATTGGAAAATAAGTCATCTTCTTTCCCATCCCTGCATGCGGTCCATCTCCCAGATGCTCAATTGAAACACGAGCCATGTCTTCATGAAGAATCCCTAAGCGAGTGTCCTCCGTCCTCATCAATGTCTGCAATGCTTCCGATCCTGGTACCGCCTGCTCATAAAGTTCCTCCTCGATCATTGTCACTTCTGCAAAATTTTCATGTGGTTCATCCCCCAATGCCCGCAATGTGCTTGGTCCAGGTTCAACTTGTTCCACGAGTTCTTCCTCGATCATATCCGCATCCTCAACATCCTCCCCAGAATCATCCATCACCGATGCTTGCGATGTGCTTGGCCCCGGTCCAACCTGTTCATCAAGTTCGTCCTCGACTTCTACCACATCTGCAACATCCTTGTGAGAATCGTCCACCATCAATGCTTGTAATGTGCTTGGTCCTGGTCCAACTTGTTCATCAGCTTCTTCCTTGACTTCAATAACATCTACAACATCCTTTGGTTCGCCCACAGTGGGCTTCATGCCACCATGCTTCATCTTTCCAAGCTCTCTGAGCTTGAGAAGCTTATCAATTAACTTCCTTCGCTCTTCTTCCACCTTGTCCATTTCTGCTCGGAGAATTCTCACTTTCTTCATAAGTCGAAACATTTCATCTTTTCTCATGCCAGATGTCCTCCTCTTGCACAATGTATCAATGGTCCGACTCGCCTCATCAAAATCCTTTTCCACTTCCTTCGACTTCTCTTTAATTTCTTTGAAGTTCATTTCCAATGAAACAAACCCATCCATCAAGCTTCAATACCACCTGCAACGCCGTTAACCAGATCCTGCTCAATAATAAGCACACTAATAATGTGCCACAACCTAAAAATGTAGCTCGATACCACTATAAAGCGCTCTTATAATTGTGTAGTCTCCAACTGCTTATAATGCAAGCAAATTACCTTATTTTTTCTTCTTCAAACACTTCATCAAGAGATCACGCTAACAGATAAATCCCAAAATGACCTTCAAAGCTCCTGTGCGGAAATAAAACAGCAATAAACATCAATATCAAACCACATGAACCCCCATACATTCAAGGGAGGGGCAAATCCCGTTAATAAGTCTGCCCAGTATTATGCTTCAATAAATATGTACAATCTGCAATAACTATACAACCAAGCCTCCACAAACCATTTATGCTTCTTGCCAAATGTGCTTGTACCTGGGTCTAGCCTTAACAGCTTCCCAACAGTGCAAAAAATCCAAAGGAACCCAAAAATTCCCTTTCAGAACATGTTTATGAAGTCTGCGTGAATTCTGGTTCGAGTGGGTCACTCGGGTCACAGACGCCCTCGGCACCCTGAACGCGTTTCCGCACGCGGGTCACCGGGGTCACGGGCTGCACGCGTTTCCTGAACGCGTTCGACCCGACCCGACCCTGCTGAACGAACTCCGCGCCTTCAAACACTGTTCCGCGCGTCCGGAACGCGGGCGCGCCGCACGAACCCGACTCGACCTGAACGCGCCCGCCCTGAACACTGTTCTCCACGCGTCCTGCGGAAGGAACCCGACTCGACCATGCACTAAACACTGCACCGCACGCGCCCTGCGGAAGGAACCCGACTCGACCGGCGGGTGAACGCCGAACGAGTTTTTACCCGACTCGACCCAGACTCCGTTTCCCTGCTGCGGCTTCGCCCTCCACCCTCGACCTTCGCTCTGGCTCGAGCATTAGCTTGCCAATGGTGGAATCAACAAGATGTTGATGTCCTTCTTTCTTTCCTTTATCGTCCATCGCACGTCCTCCTTTCGTATGTGCCTTTGCCCACACATTGCTTCCATGGGTGGGGCTTGACCCATATAAGGCCGACCCAGTAAACGCCCATAAAGCCTTGGTTACGACGTGGCATTTCCTCCTTTAACGTCGGCTTGCCACCACGGCCGGCCTATAAAACCTCCAATCCAACACACGGCCATTTTTGGACGCGTTTATGCACGTCGCTCCTAAACGTCGCACGGTCACCATGATAACGTTGCATAGTAGCCGAACGATGTTTTCGTCCGTCGGCGCGCCCGTCTAACCTTCCGTCGTGGTTTTCGTCGTTCGCCGCCTGTCCACCGAACGCTTCCAACGCCTTCCGTCGTCTTCCTCGGCTCGTGGGTCTTACAGGGGCGGTTTCCGTCGCGGCGGGCGTATAATTGGACGGTGTCCATTGAGCAGGGACATGGAAACCTTACATTTCCCACAGTTGGGCCACTGTCGTCACGGCGGGGCGAGGAAACCTGTCACGCCCCTAGACCTTCGGTGACCTTTCAACCGTGCTATAGACGGGGTGCGGCACTACCGTACTTCTCCTTTTCGTAATACTCAAGTATGTAGACTGCGCCTTTAGCAACACTTGTTAAATTAGCTAATCAAATGTTCTTTCAATGTGCGGAAAACATGAACATCATCATCACATCCACAGTGTACGCCCATACATACAAGGGAGGGGCAACTCCCAGTTAATAATGGGTCTGGCCGATAATATGTTTCATAAACACGAAAGAGAGTATAAGTTCCAATCCAGCAAAAGACCCCCTTTGCTCTTTGGCAAGGCAAGTCACTTTTTGTCCAAGCTTACAATGCTTGACAATCATTAACTAGCCCACAACAATCGTTTACAGCACTAGAATTCACCTCGGGAATATCCTGCATAAAACTGCCCAAGTGCTGCCGCGTCACTCGGGTCGGCACTGCAAATGGTTTCAGACCTCCCCGCGAGCTCTCCGTCTGTCCAATCCGCTCCCCCATCTATGTGGTTAGCTCCGTCCCATCAAAACGCACCTGCTTCAACTTTCGGCACTCAATTCCGACTCACGATGCCTTCAGAACGACCTCTGAACTGAAGCTCGGATCGTGCGGACGCCCTGCCCGACCCGACCTTGCACTGCGGACGCCCTGCGGAGTAGTTCCGCACGCCCTGCACGAGC
>CM076570.1:754954323-755009323 GCA_034641835.2 Pinus albicaulis | reverse complement strand
ATGTAGTCCATGTCCATGACTTTGGCTGCCCATGTGTTCATCCAAGTGAACTCAACTCAACTCTCATCATCATCATGTCTCAACATGTCGAAGTGAAGTGCCCTCGGTCACTTCCACCTCTGTCATATAAACGAGTACTTCCTTCAAGCTGCTCCCCCACTAAAGGTCCACCAAGGGGTCCTTCTTGCTTGAAGCCATGAAGAAGTCTACTCCAACAACGTGCCCTACCACCAAGGTAGTGTGTGGGTCATGCCGGGCACTTGCCATTCTATGTGGCTAAGCATGACCCTTCTCCATTACAAAGGCCATCACGTTCCTCCCTTGTCCCGGGCATTTGGACCACCAAGTGTAGGGTCACAAATTGCCTCAACAAGGTTTGCATCGTCCCATGTCCCTTGCTCCATCAATGTACAAGGTCTCATCATATGCATCCAAGGAATAGTCACCAATGGTGTTGGCAAAGAAGTCATCTTCTTTCTCATCTCCATATTCGATCCATCCTCCTTACGCTTCCGTGAAACACAAGTTATATCATCCATCTTCGATGCTTGCAACGTGCTTGGTCTTGGTCCAACTTGGCTATCAAGTTCATCCTTGACCTCTTCCACATCTGCAACATCATTCGATCCTCCAAGTTCAGCAATTTGGCCATGCAAGTCTTCAAAGGAAGTCTGCATCTCCACCATCTCCTCTTCCATGTGTTCCAAGTGTTCCTCCACTTGCACAAGAGCGTTGTAGTGTTGTTGTCTTCTTTCCTCCAAGAACTCTGTCATGTCCACAAGCCTCTTCTTATGGTCCTTTTCTTCAAGTCTAACAAGCTCATCTCGGTGAGTTTGTAGTTCATAGCATAAAGCCATCCATCCTTCAAACTGGTCCATCTTGTCTCGAAGTCTTTCGAACTCATCTTGATTTGAATAAGAGATCCCCTCCTCGCACAAGGCCATAAGAGCGATCTTAGCCTCATTCACCTCTTCATGAATCTTCTTAGCCTTCTTCCAAGTTTCCACCAATTTTCTTTCCACGACTCCAAGTTTGTTCTGAATCCTTGGGATTTCTTCGTTCAGCTGCTCTATCCATCGCAATGCTTCACAAGTCTTCTCTTCGAATTCTTCCCAACTCGGCATGTCTCCTTTTCTAGCTCTAGCCCTGGCAAATGCCTTGCTTCAGCTAAGGTCTCCAAGAGAAACCCAAATATATAAGTCAGCTTCAACGCCAACTGCAACCTGCAACTTGTCCAACTTGATATCAGTTATCAAGTTCTCTTCCGTTTGTAGAGGTATCCCTCTGATACCATCTGATGTGCAACAGCAGATGTGTTATCAGAGTTCCATTCGTATCAGCGCCTCTGATACCATCTGTCACGCCCCTACACCGTGGGTGTCTCTCAACCGCTCTATGTAGGCAGGTGCGGCACTGCCGTACTTTTTCTTTTGCGAAATACTCAAGTACCCAGACTATGCCTTAAGCAACATTCGTTAGTTATTAGCAAATGTTCTTTCAATTATGCGGAAATAAACATAAACATCAATATCAAAACCACATGTACGTCCATACATACAAGGGAGGGGCAACTCCCTTAAAATGAGTCTGCCCGGATATTATGTTTCATCAAAATACAAGTACAACAATCAGGCTATTTGCCTCTTGACCAAGTTCCAAGACTTGCCAATACTCAAACTAGCATACAACAGACTTATACAACCATCGAAGATCACCGTCGGAAGTGCTGCCCAAATCTGCCCAAGTGCTGGTCACTCGGGTCACCCAAAACCGTTACTCCGAATCAGTGCAGAGCGTTTTCTGGATAGACCGTGTGCCCAAAGCGCTCCAAACCTGTATGGTTGGATGCCTCTCTTCAAGACGCACCTTCTGCAATTTACGGCGCTCCGATCCGACCTACGTAGCTCCCGGAATCGCAATTTCCGTGCTGGGCCGTTGCCGTTGGCCGGCGCCCAGGACGACCCGACTCGACCCGAACTGCGCACGACGCCCTGCCCTGACCGACCTGCGGTGCGCTCGGCGGTCTGCGGTGCGCTCGTGCCGCTGCGGTGCGACTCGGCCGACTCCCCTTCGCTGCGCTGTGCTTCGCTCAACGAGTTGTTGACTCGTTGCGGCTACCCTTCGTCTTGCTGCTCGACTTGTTCGCTTGCTTGATTGATTGCCTTGTCGCTCCCCAACTCGTCATACTTATACACGCCCGTCGTTGGAGAGGTGGTCGCTCGCCCAACCGAGCCGACCCACACGCTACCCATTTCATCATGAAGCGTCGCGTCGTTTCGTTGTGAGGGGCGCCGCCGTGTTTCCTTCACCAACGAGCTGTTGGCTTAGCTCGTGGTGCTCCAATGCGCTCGCACTCAGATGCTTGCTTGATCAACGGACGCACATGGGAGGAAACGGCAAACAGGCCGCCCGGACGTGCACAAGGCACCCGGGCGGTCACAACAGCAAATTTGACACGGGCGCCCTCGGGCCAGACGACCGAGCCCCGGCCGAACGGACGCCCTCGCCCGGCACGCCCACCCGAACGGACGCCCTCGCCCGGCACGACCCGAACAGCCCGACCCGAACGGACGCCCTCACCCGAACGGACGCCCTCACCCGGCACGACCGAACGACACGACCGAACGGACGCCCTCGCCCGGCACGACCGAACGACCCGACCCGAACGGACGCCCTCGCCCGGCACGACCGAACGACCCGACCAAACGGACGCACATGGGAGCAAACGGCAAGCAGGCCGCCCGGACGTGCACAAGGCACCCGGGCGGTCACAACAGAGTGACACGGGCGCCCTCGGCCGACGACCCGACCCGACCCGAACGGACGCCCTCGCCCGGCACGCCCACCCAGACGCCCTCGCCCGGCACGACCGAACGACCCGACCCGAACGGACGCCCTCGCCCGGCACGACCGAACGACCCGACCAAACGGACGCACATGGGAGCAAACGGCAAACGGGCCGCGCGGACGTGCACAAGGCACCCGGGCGGTCACAACAGCAAATTTGACACGGGCGCCCTCGGGCGAACGACCCGACTTGACCCGAACGGACGCCCTCGCCCGGCACGCCCGCCCGAACGGACGCCCTCGCCCGGCACGACCGAACGGCCGACCCGAACGGACGCCCTCACCCGAACGGACGCCCTCGCCCGGCACGACCGAACGACCCGGCCGAACGGACGCCCTCGCCCGGCACGACCGAACGACCCGACCAAACGGACGCACATGGGAGCAAACAGCAAACGGGCCGCCCGGACGTGCACAAGGCACCCAGGCGGTCACAACAACAGGGTGTTTGACACGGGCGCCACAGGGCCAAACGACCCGGCCCGACCCGAACGGACGCCCTCGCCCAGCACCCACACCGAACGGACGCCCTCTCCCGGCACGACCGAACGGCCGACCCGAACGGACGCCCTCGCCCGAACGGACGCCCTCACCCGGCACGACCGAACGACACGACCCAGACGGACGCCCTCGCCGGCACGACCGAACGACCCGACCCGAACGGACGCCCTCACCCGACGCCCACGACCCCCGACCCGACCCGACCCGAACGGACGCCCTCACCCGGCCCGCCCACCCGGCCCGACCCGAACGGACGCCCTCACGGCACGCCCACCCGACCCGACCACGACCCGACCCGAACGGACGCCCTCACCCGGCACGCCGACCCGACCCGACCCGACCCGAACGGACGCCCTCACCCGGCACGCCCACCCCACCCGACCCGACCCGAACGGACGCCCTCACCCGGCACGCCCACCCGACCCGACCCGACCCGAACGGACGCCCTCACCCGCCCAGGCCAGGCAGGCCGGCCGAACGGACGCCCTCACGGCACGCCCACGGGCGAACCCACGACCGACCCGAACAGACGCCCTCAACCCAAGCGACCCGACCTAAAACGGACGCCCTCACCCCTTGGCGACGAACGACCCGGGCAGGCCCGACGGACGCCCTCACGCGCGCGACCAAGGACCGTCGAACGGACGCCAGCAGGCGAACGGCCGGCGGGAGCGCCCTCACCGCCACGACCGCGGCAGAAACGAGAACGGACGCCCTTGGGCCAAGCGACGAACGGACGCCCTCACGCCACGACGAACGGCCAGGCCGACGGACGCCCTCCGGCACGGCGAACGACCCGGGCAGGCAGAACGGACGCACATGGGACCAAACGGCAAAGCGGGCGCACGGACGTGCACAAGGCACCGGGCGGTCACAACTAACAAATCGACACGGGCGCCCTCTCAGGCCAAACGGCCCCGGCCGGACAGGCCCCTTCCTCACCAGGTGCCACACGGCCGCCAGATAGAACGGACGCACATGGGAGCAAGCGGCAAGCGGGCCGCTCGGACGTGCCTGAGGCGCCGGCGGTCACGGCTGCAAATCGATACGGGCGCCCTCGGCCCCAGCGACTCGACCCGAACGCCTTTGGCGAGGCGCCCTCACGGCTGACGCCCAGGCCCAGGCCGAGCGTTTGGGTGGAAGGCGAGTCGGGTGACCGAGGACAGGGCACCCTCTGCCTGTGGCCTCTACGGTCACGGGAAGCCATTCGGGAGCGTCCGGAGTCGGAATTGAGTGCGAAGTGCCGTAAATTTCGGAATGTGCGTATTGACGGGCCACATCTAGCCAATCGATTGGGAAGCGGATTGGACACACGAGGGAGCTCGAGGGACAGTCTAAAGCCCGATTTGTAGTCTTAGATTTGAGTGACACACGGCGGCACTTAGGCGATTTGTACGGATATTCCCGTTGTGGTCGATGATTGTAAATGATTGTAGGCTAGTTTGATGGTTGACAAGCCTTAGGGCTTGGTCGAGAGGCTAACTTGCGAGGAGCGAAGTGGCTTACAGTGGATTGTAACTATTATTTCATATTTATCATTATTAACGGTGCCCCTCCCTTGTATGTATGAGCATACTTGTGGATTGATAATGATGTTTATGTTTATTTCCGCATATCGAGAGAACCTTTGGTTAATAACTATGAAGTGTTGTAAAGTGATACAGCATACTTGAGTATTTGGAAAAAAAAAAAAGAAGTACGGTAGTGCGCGCACCGTCCCCATAAAGCGTGGTTGAAAGACAGAAGGTATATAGGAGCGTGACAACTAGGCACACGGGCGGTCGCGACTTAGCATTTTCGATACGGCCTCCCTCACACGACCAGGCCGACGACGTTCCTTGGGCGCCCTCACGCGGCACGACGGCCGCCACCCCAACGAGGGCCTGAAGGTGGCTTGGCCGATCGGGTCGCACGAGACGATGCACGAGCACGGGCGGTCTGACTTAGCATTTTTATCGGGGATCTTCACACGACCCAGAGCCGAACACGTTTCCTTGGGCGCCCTCACACGAGCACGGCAAACCGCCGAAACGAAGGCACGAGGAGCAAACGGAAAACGGGTCGCACGAACGTGCACGAGGCACACGGCGATCCACAACACGCATTTTTATACGCCCCCTCGCACGGCACGGCAGGCAGAGCCGCCGGCGAAGGCCTGAGGAGCAAATCGGGCGGCGGCGCGAACGTGCACAGGCGCGGGGGCGGTCACAACTTAGCATTTTTTATACGAGCGCCCTCACAGACCCGGGCCGAACGGCGTTTCGCGGGCGCCCTCACGACAGGCAAGCCGACCGAACGCGTTTCACAGCTCGAAGGTATGCATCCCATGGTGCATAAATCAAGACCGGTCTCGATCTCGGTTCCTCGATTGAACCGGATGCTGAAGATCATTGTAGTATGAAGCCTCCCAAATGAATGAAACTCCACCATGAACTCCCACGCATCATCTACTCAGCGGTGGCGAGCAGCCGCACTGCTGTTGCCGCGAGTGCCACCAAAGTTGTTCTCACTGCCAAGTCCTTGTGAATGGCCTTTCGTGAGGCTGCTCATCCAACCAATGTCTTGTTGCTCAAAGTGAACAACGTCCATCGGCCTTCATCCCCTTAAAGATCTCCATGTAGCACCAGCAATCGATCATGCTCAGCATGTTCCTTCTTGACACTCCTCCATGATGCTCGCCAAGTGGGCACCCGGTAAGTGCAGCACGCAATGTCCCCACATAATGTCTGCCATGCCCTGCATTTTAATATGTACATGACTTTGGTTTCCCATGTGTCCATCGAGAGTAGACTCGCCTCACCCCCAGTCACCATGTTGTGTATAGTGTACGGGCTAAGTGCCCCTGCGGTCACTTCTACCATCATCATCATAGGTACTTCCTCAAGGCTTCTCCGCTAAAGGTGCATGAGTTCCTTCTTGGTTGTAAGCCATGAAGAAGTCTACCGGTGATGTGCCCTACCACGAGGCGTTAGCAGTCGTAGGGCTTTGCTTGATTTCATGTGGTTAGCGTGGCCGTATCTATCGGATATCAAGTTCCACCCTTGTCCGGGAATTTGAACCTACTGAGGCCAGTCCTGAATTTCCTGTCAAAGACCCTCTGACAATGCTCCCCTTGCTTCTCGATGTACAAGGTTCCATCGTAGTCATCAGAGGAAAGGCTCCATGGTATTGGAAAAGAAGTCATCTTATTTCCCATCCCCGCATCGGTCATCTCCCGGTCTTTCAATTGGAAACACGAGCCATGTCTTCATGAAGAATCTCCTAAGCGAGTGTCTCCCGTCTCATCGATGTCTGTGATACTTAGATCTTTCCCCTTTGCTCATAAAGTTCCTCCTCGATCATTGTCACTTAGATCATTTTCATGTGGTTCATCCCGATACGCGATGACCAATGCTTGGTCAGTTCAGCACATTCCACGAGTTCTTCCTCGATCATATCAGCATCCTCAACATCCTCCCAAGAATCATGCTCCAGCCGATGCTTGCGATGTGCTTGGCCCTGGTCCCAGCTTTGTTCATCGAGTTCGTCCTCGGCTTCTACCACATCTGCCTTCTACCACATCTGTGACATCCTTGTGAAATCATCCTCATCGATACTTCATAATGTGCTTAGTCTGGTCCAACTTGTTCATCGACTTCTTCCTTGACTTCAATCACATCTGAAACATCCTTTGGACCGACCACGGTGGGCTTCATGCCACCGTGCTTCATCTTTCCAAGGTCTCTAAGCTTGAAGATCGGGAAGCTTATCGATTAACTTCCTTCGCTCTTCTTCCACCTTGTCCATTTACGCTCGGAGAATTCTCACTCTTCATAAGTCGAAGGTTTTTCATCTTTTCTCATGCAGGATGTCCTCCTCTTGCCTGATGTATCGATGGTCAGGCTCGCCTCCATCGAAACTCCTTTTCACTTCGACTTCTCTTTAATTTCTTTGAAGTTCATTTCAATGAAGCAACTCATCCATCAAACCAAATACTTACTTTGACTGTGATGTCTACTCAATATGTATAATAATAATAATAATAATAATAATAATAATAATAAAGCCCTAAAAATGTAGCTCGATACCACTATAAAGGCCCGTATACACAATGGTAGTCTCCCAATAGCTACGTAGACGGGTGCGGCACTACCTTATTTTCTCTTTTCAAATGCTGATAAGTAGACTACGCCTAACTCAACACTTGTTTAATTAATGAGAAAGGTGCTCACATTGCGGAAATATCACGACAATAAACATCAATATCAAACCATGAACGCCCATACATTCGGGGGAGGCAAATCCAGATTAATAAGTACGCGATTATTATGCTTGATAAATATGTACAATCTGCTGATAACTATACGACGAAGCCTCACATAAACCATTTATACTTCTTACCCGAATGTTCTTGTACACAGGTGCAACCTTAACGGCTTCCCAAACAGTCTGAAAAATCGAACCCCAAAAATTCCTTTGAACATGTTTACGAAGTCTGCTTGTAGTGCGGTTCGAGTGGGTCACTCGGGTCACGAGCCCTCTCCCGGCACCACGAACGCGCGTTTCGCACGCGAGTCACGGGTCACGGTGCGCACGCGTTTCTGACGCGTTGAGCAGGCAGAACCACTGCGAACGAACTCCCGCGCCTTGGCTCTTATTCGCGCGTCGGAGCAGAGCGCGGCACGAACCGGCTTCGACACGAACGCGCCGCCCCGAACAGCGCACATTCTCCGCAGCGTCTGCGGAAGGGCAGAGCTCGACCATGCACTAAACAACGCACGCCACAACGGAAGGAACCGACTCAGTATTACACTTAAACAGCGCCGCACGCGCACGCGGAAGGGCAGAACTCGACACTTCGGGTGAGCGCGAACGAGGTTTTGCAGCTCGACCAGGACTTCCGTTTCCACTAGCTGCGACCGCCCCTCCACCCTCGACCTTCGCTCGCTCAGGAGCATTGGCTTTCCCGTGGGTGGGTGACTGAGATGTTGATGTCCTTCTTTCTTTCCTTTATCGTCCATGCCGTCCTCCTTTCGTATGTGCCTTTGCCCACACATTGCTTCCATGGGTGGGGCTTGACATATGAGGCCGACCCGATAGCGCCCATAAAGCCTTGGTTACGACGTGGCATTTCCTCATAACGTCGGCTTGCCACCACGGGCGGCACATAAAACCTCGAAACGACACACGGCCATTTTTTGGAGCGCGTTTGTACAACGTCATCCCTAGCGTCGCACGGTCACGTGATAACGTTGCATAGTAGCGGACGATGTTTTCGTCCGTCCGGCGCGCCGTCGCCTTCCGTCGTGGTTTCGTCGTTCGTCGCATGTCCACCCGGGCAGCTTCAACGCCTTCAAAGTCGTCGTCCTCGGCTCGTGGGTCTTACGGGGCGGTTTCCGTCGGCGGCGGGCGTATGTTGGACGGTGTCCATTGAGCGAGGAACATGGAAACCTTACATTTCGCACGGTTGGGCGCTGTCGTCACGGCGGGCGAGGAAACCTGTCGCCCCTAGACCTTCGGTGACCTTTCATAAATGTATAGACGGGGTGCGGCACTTACCGCACTTCTCCCTTTTCGTAATACTCGAAGTATGTAGGCTAACGCCTTTAGCAACACTTGTTAAATTAGTTAATCAAATGTTCTTCCAGTGTGCGGAAAACATGAACATCATCATCACATCCACGGTGTCGCCCACATATACGGGAGGGGCAACTCCCGAGTATGAGATGGAGAGCACTTGCCCAGATGTCATGGTCTCAAAATACGAAATGAGTATAAGTTCAAATCCCAGCAAAAGACCCCTTTGCTCTTTGGCAAGGCAAGTCACTTTGTCAGGAGCTTACAATGCTTGACAATCATTAACTAGCCTGACAATCGTTCTGACACTAGAATTCACCTCGGGAATATCACATAAAGCGCCCAAGTCTTCTTGCGTCTTTTCGGAGTGGCACTGCAAATGGTTTCGGACCTCCCCGCGAGCTCTCCGTCTGTCAATCCGCCTCCCCCATACATGTGGTTAGCTCGAGTCCATCAAAGCGCACACCTTCCAACTTTCGGCCTCTCGGTCCAGGCCTCACGTACCTTGAACGACCTCGGGCCAGAAGCTCGGATCGCGTGCGGACGCTACTGCGGTTCGCACGCCCGCGCCCTGCGTGCCGGCTTCGACCATGTGGCGCAGCACGGCCTCGATCTGCCCGGTGCGGATGCCCTGCGGAGCAATTAAAGCACGCCACCTGTCCTCCCGACAACTTTGGCTCGACCCGCGCTCGCCTGCGTTCACTGCCGCTATGTTTCCTTCACCAACGAGTGTTGGCTTAGCTCGTGGTGCTCAATCTTGCTTCACTTTCGGATGCTTGCTTGATCGTTGGTTGGATGACTTCTCGTCATCGCACGACTGTTAATACGCGTATCATGTGCGTGTCGTGGGTCCTCGGTCGGCCGAGACGACCCCCATCGTTCGGCTTCCAGCCCCACTCGTGTGGCGTCGGCGCTCGGCTTCGTGCGTCGGTTCTATGACCTCAGAGCTACGGCGCGACGTTTCGCTGTAACGTCGCTTTCTGTCTGCCGCCATTATGTAAAGAACGCGCCCGTGCCGCTCGCCACACCGCGCCCGTCTGCGGTCTTATCTTGGCAGCTGCTTAGTATAACGTCGCCTGCAGCGCCAAAACGCCCAAACAGGCGCGCCGTTACCCGACGCGCCTCATGAAGTCTTGGGGCCTTGCAAAACCAACCTTCCCAGCATTTGGACGGCTTAGCACGACGAGGCGTCGACAGGTCCGGAGACGGACCGGGGAAGCGGTTTCTCGCGGCGCGCGAAATGGGGAGCCCAGTTCGCCGGGCCCAGGCGGTTCTTCGCCGTGCGGCGACGGAAACCACGGTTCGTAAACTTGGGCGTGCGGTCGTGCCGCCTTGTGGAAACCCAAGTTCCACGACCGGGCGCGGTTTTCGTCGGGGCGGGGAGATGGAAGCCGCAAGGTTCCCAGAACTAGGCGGTTCCCTCGTGCCACGAAGCAAGCCCCAGTTCCGCGGTGCCCAGGCGGTTCTCGCGTCGTGCGCGACATGGAAACCGAGCTCCCTTGGGGGCCACCCGGGTTTACGTCGTGGCGGGACGTGGAAACCCACAGGAGTTTTCCGGGTGGGTGTGCTCCGTCGTGCGCCAAAAATGGGAACCCCAGAGCTCCCAGCCCAAGGGACACGTGGCGGTTTCGAGTCGCGCCGTGACATGGAGGCTCGAAGTTCCCATACTTAGGCGACGACGGTTTAATCATATTGCGGCATGGACCCCCCAGTACCCCGCTTGGGTTGTGGTTTCCATCGTGACGGGACATGGGAACCCGGAACCCGGACTTGGGGGAAATTTTCCGCCGTTACAATAGAGCAGGGTTTCTCAATTAGGCGAGTGTTATCGCGTCGTGTGGCGAAATGGAAGCGGGTTTGTATGCGCCGCGACATGGGAAAAAAAAAAAAACCCGGAGTTCGGAGGCTTGGATCGCGGTTTCGAAACACCACCGGTTCCACTGAAACTCGGGGCGACGGTTTCCATCGTCATGGAAACCCCAGAAGTTTCCGGTGTGGCGTAAAAACATTGAAACCCGCGGTTGCCGTCCGGGGGCGGGACATGGAAACCCCAAGTTTCCGGGCTCGGGCGCGGCCTCCGCCGTGTGCCCGAAATGGAAACCCCGATTTCCCTAGCGTGTTTCCCTCGGGGCGCGCGGGAGGGATGCGGAAACCCCAAGTTCCGCGAACTGGGCTAGTTTCTGGCCGTGCGTGACATGGAAATTTGGGGTTTCCATGCCACGGAGCCACAAGTTCATGACTGGCGACCCCTCTCGCAGCGGCGGCATGGAGCCCCTCCGCCCCCGAAACAAGAAATGCATTTTTCGAAGATGCGAACAAAAGAAACGACGTTTGAATAGAAAAGGGCCAAGGTGAAATGGGGATAGTCGTCAAATTTCGAGTAAAGTGACAAAGAGCGAAGCTCGAATCAAGAAGGCGACCAAGGGCTGAATCTCAGTGGATCGTGGCAGCAGAGCCACTACGCATTACAATACCCGTCGCGTATTTAAGGTGGGTACGCAGGGATTCTTCTCAACGTAGTTTGAAATTGAACTTCAAAGCTGCCCTAGGCCAGAGTGCTTCCACGGTCGCGGTTTGCAAATGACACGGAGCCCCTGGGGCGACAGAAACGCCTACTGCGGGTCGAGATACGATCGAAGAGTGACATGCACCGCTTCTAGCGTGGATTCTGACTTAGAGGCGTTCGGTCATAATCCGACACACGGTAACCCGCGCCCGCGGCTTTTCAACCAAGCGCGATGACCAATTGTGTGAATCAACGGTTCCTCTCGTACTAAGTTGAATTACTATTGCGGTGCGGTTCATCGGTAGAAGGTAAAACTAACCTGTCTCACGGCTGAGTGCAAGCCCAGCTCACGTTCCCTATTGGTGGGTGAACAATCCAACACTTGGTGAATTCTGCTTCACAATGATAGGAAGAAGCCTAGACATCGAAGGATCAAAAAACAACGTCGTATAAACGCAGAGGCACCACAAGCCAGTTATGCCTGTGGTAACTTTTCTGACACCTCTAGCTTCAAATTAGAAAGTCTAAAGGATCGATAGGCCACGCTTTCACGGTTTAGCAGTAGGTACTGAAAATGGAAATCAAATGAGCTTTTACCCTTTTGTTCCACACGAGATTTCTGTTCTCGTTGAGCTCATCTTAGGAACACCAACGTTATCTTTTAACAGATGTGGCCCCGACCAAACTCCCCACCTGACAATGTCTTGCGGATCGACCAGCCGACGTGCCTTAAGGCCAAAACGGGGGCAGTGCCGTCTCAGCCCCCACGGAATGAAGATAAAATAACGTTAAAAGTAGTGGTATTTCACTTAACGGCGAGAAACGGCTCCCACTTATTCTACACCTCTCAAGTCATTTCACAAAGTCGGACTAGAGTCAAGCTCAACGGGGTCTTCTCCCCGTGATTACGCCAGCTTAGTTCCCTTGGGCGTAGTTCGCTAGATAGTAGATAGGGGCGATTGGGAATCGTTAATCATCCATTCATCGTCACTAATTAGATGACGAGGCATTTGGCTACCTAAGAGATCATACAGTTACTCCGTGATTTACCGCGCTTGGTTGAATTTCTTCACTTTGACATTCGAGAGCAGGCGAGAGAAATCACATTTCGTGAAGGCATCATGAGGACCATCGCAATGCTTTGTTTTAATTAAGCAGTCGGATTCCCCTTGTCGTTACCCAGTTACGAGTCGGCGTTCGCCTTTGGGAAAAGCCCCGCGGCATTCTACGCCGTGGCCCAATCGGCGCGCGGCGCCCTCGCCGCGAGCGGCTTCGGGCGGTGCGGCAGCCTGAGTTAGGGGCGCAGACCCTAGGCCCGGCCCTCGAGAGCCATTTTTTTCGAAGTTACGGATCCGTTTATGACTTCCCTTACCTACATTGTTCTATTGACCGGAGAACATTCACCTTGGAGACTGATGCGGTTATGAGTACGACGGGCATGAACGGTACTCGGTCCTCAGATTTTCAAGGAGGCGTAGAGGCGCACGGACAAGACGTGCGGTGCTCTTCCGGCTATCTGGACCCTATCTCGGGTGAACCGATTCCGGGGTGGGCAAGCTGTTAAAAGAAAAGATAACTCTTCCGGGGCCCCCGACGACGTCTCCGGATTCCTAACGTTGCCGCCCAGCCATGTCGGTTCGGGAATATTAACCGATTCCCTTTCGATGCTCGTGCCGAGTGCACCCTTGATACAAGGCTTCCCCATCTCTTAGGATCGACTAACCCATGTGTCCAAGTGCTGTTCACATGGAACCTTTCCCCACTTAGGTCTTCAAAGTTCTCATTTGAATATTTGCTACTACCACCAAGATCTGCCCCTTGCAGGGGCGATCCACCCAAGCTCACGCTAGAGGTTTCTCAACGACCCCGCGTCCTCCTACTCATCGAAACCCGGGCAATTGCTCAAACGGTCGAGTATAGGTTGCGCTTCAGCGCCATCCATTTTTCGGGGCTAGTTGATTCGGCGGTGAGTTGTTACACACTCCCTTAGCGGATTTCGACTTCCATGACCAGATCGGATGTCTTAGCCAACACCCTTTGTGGGATCTAGGTTAGCGCGCAATTCGACGCACCGTAACTCAACTTCCGGTTCATCCGCATCGCGATTACGCACCAAAAATGGCCCACTTGGAGCTCTCGATTCCATGGCACGGCTCAATGGGCGGCCGCACCACGCACTCTTACCTATTTAAAGTTTGAGAATAGGTCGAGGCGTTACGCCCCCGATCTCTAATCATTTGCTTTGCAGATAAAACTTCGCGCGTGAGCTCCGGCTATCTGAGGGAAACCGCGGAGAGAAACCGGCTACTAGATGGTTCGATTAGTCTTCGCCCCTATACCCAATCGGACGAACGATTGCACGGTCCCGTATCGCTACGAGCCTCCACCGAGTTTTCCACTCAGCCGCCTGCTCGGGCATAGTTCACCATCTTTCGGGTCCCAACAGTGTGCTCGCACTCGAACCCTTCGCATAAGCTCGGGTCGGTCGCGATGCACCCCCGCGAGGGGATCTCGCCGTCGACTTCCTTGCGCCTCGCGAGTTTTTCAAACCAGCTAGACTGCACAAACCACTAACTCAACAGTGGTGTTTCAAGACGGGCGAATGGGAAAAGCCCGCCCGACCAACACCACGAGCGCAGTGCACACGACCCCCGCCACAGGGGCGCGCGCTTCGTCCTCGACCAACGCAGACGCAATAAACCAGGCGGTACTCCACCGCGCTTGTGACGATGCGGCAACCGTGTTGGTTTGCACCTCAAGTCGGCGGCGGACCAGCACGGCCGTTCCACATCGGCCAGGGACGCATCGACAGCCTCCATCCGCTTCCCTCCCGGCATTTTCAGCCTCCCCCACTCTCTTTTCAAAGTCCTTTTCATCTTTCCCTCGGGTACTTGTTCGCTATCGGTCTCTCGCCGTATTTAGCCTTGGACGAATTTTCCACCCCGGTGGGGGCTGCATTCCAAACGACCCGACTCGCCGGCAGCGCCTCGTGATGCGGCGGGGGTCCGGCAGGCAGGGCTGTCACCCTCTCGGGCGCCCCCTTCCAAGGGACTTGGCCGGGTCGCCGCGGGGCGATTTCTACAGGACTACAATTCAGGCGCGCTGCCGATTTTCATGCTGGGCTCTTCCGGTTCGCTCGCCGCTACTAGGGAATCCTTGTAGTTTCTTTCCTCAACCATTATGCTTAATGACGGGTGTTCTCGCCTGGTGAGGGTCGCAGAAGTTGAACTAAATCCGCCCTACCCAATGGGAGGACAAGAAGACGAAAGCAAGTTCGAGGATGCCACGGAGAGCACTTGTCTAACGCCGACTGCCCCAACAAGGGGACAAGATCACCGCTTGTAGACACACACCGCAAAACATCGCCTGCCACATTTCAGCCAACCGCACCGCATTGGGCACGGACGACCACCTCAGCTGCTCCCTACCATATTGCGGAGCGCGTTTGATTGGATGCGACGCCCAGAAGACGTGCCCTCGGCCAAAGCCTCGGGGCGCAAATTGCGTTCAAAAAACTCGATGATTCACGGGATTACTGCAATTCACACTAAGTATCGCATTGCTACGTTCTTCATCGTAACAAGAGCGAGATATGTCCGTTTGCGGGAGTCGTTTAGTTATGTTTGCAAAATATCGCACCCCCACGAGAAATGGCTAAAAGCCAACCCAACGTACAATGCGTTCGCAACAAGCCCCCTTCCCCCTCGAGACAACGCACTCCATAACACCACTCTCACCAAAGGGAAGGGGCTCGAACAAGCAAGAAGAAACTGCTTTCCAAACCACATGCCTTTCAAAAGGGTAGAATTGTAAAGAACGATGGCGTAGAGAAGGACTGGGGTGGCCACCCTGAAAACTCGCACTTCTTTTCGTCCCTTCACGAACATCAGGCCCACTACAACTCCCCCTTTTTTTCTCAAGTAAAGACGGGGTCAGGAACGAGGAAAGTAAGAAAAACACATGAAAGAAAGAAAAACAAAATTGTCCACCCACTCGAAGGAGGAGGGCCCAGGCCCACAAACGCCGCGAAAACACTTCGCCAGCCCGCAAGGGGGAATGCGGAACGACAATCGGGAAGGACTAGGGTGGCCAACCAGAGGCTCGCGCTACCTTTCATCCTTCGCGAATGCCAATCCTCAACGATTCACCCTAGTAAAAATTCTCGTAAAGCTAGGGAGAAAAGAGGAAGGAAAAAAGCAACTTAAAAAGAAAAAGAAAAAAGAACAAAAACATGGTAGAGAGGCTCAGCGAACACAAAACAGACTTTCAAGGCCCCGTGCCCTCGCAAAAGGCGGGAACTGAGATCGGCAGCCGAGAAGGACTAGGCGGCCACCCCAGCGAACTCGCTTTGCTTTTTCATCCTTCGAAAACTTCCGAAAACGTCAAAATCCACGGCAATCCCACCTTTTCTCGTAAAGCTAGGGGGAAAAAACGAATCACAAAGGCTCAAACACTCTACAAGATTTTCTAGGTGCATTGCCTTGCAAAAAAGGGGAACTGCACCAAAGAACGTGGAGGAAGGACTAGGGTGGCCAACTTGGGAGCTTGCCAACTTGCTTTTCATCCTTCTCAGACAGCCCACAACAATTCTGCTTTTCTCCATAAGTGAGGGAAGGGAAGAAAACGACGACAGAAAGAAAGAAAAACCAGCATTACCCACCCATAACACTCGCGACAAAAATCCAATTTGAGAGAAAAGGGGGCCAAATTTCAAGCAACGCCCCAGCTAGAAAAACAGAGGGTGCGGCGCCGCGCGGGACGTTGAAGCAACCAAAGAAAGAAAACAAGGCACCGATCAAAAATCCCACGTTTCGCACCCTTCCACATACTACATTGCGACGCAACATCCTTTCTATCTTCCACGACATAACGACGACAATCAAGCAACCAAGCAGAGACAAGCCACAACCTAAACTTGACCACTAGAAAAGCCGAGGGCCAGAGCGAGACAAGTGCCTAGAGCACGTTACCTGTTTTGAAGGTAAACGACCCCAACCCACACAGGCGTGGACAAAAAATGCACCAATAGCAAACCCCCCGCTGTTGCACCCCTCAGTGTGCAAAGAACTGAGGGGCCTTTCAAGGCCAAAAATTAGGGGGCCAAACAACGAAACTCAAAGAGGTTATCGCAGGCTGACATAGCTGGATACGCCCGGGACCACAAATGCAACGGTGCAACGTCCCTGCCCCTTAAGAGGGAAGCCCCAAAGCGCACACCACAACGCTTTTGCAACAATCGACACATCGAGAAATGACCAAGTCGCGCAAAAAAACCCACAATCCAAATGGTGAGGCCTAGGACATAACCTTCCTACTCTTTGCTTCCTACTTTTCCTTGGAAGAAGTGGCTCAAGAAAGGACGAGGAATTCCCTCAACACCAAAGGGGACGAGAAAAGAATGCCACCGTGCCCATTGACGAAAACTTACCCAATTTGATGGAGCTCGAACCAAGGGAGGGCTATTTCATTACCTAGACCCAACCCTTCGCGAGGAGCATGTCGAGAAGCGACGAGGAGGACTGGGGTGGCCAGACCCAACAATTTTCTCTCGCGCCATCCATCCCATATTTGACCCACCCACGACATTCCCCTCGCGAAAGGGTTGAGGTGGGAAGCGCACGCGCAACCACTCCCCTTGACCCACCACCAACAAAGGCTCGCGACAAACACCTGTAAACCACCGCCGCCGCCTTTTGGAAGAACCAACTAGCAGGGCCCACATCTTCCAACGAACAAGGGCCGAATGAGGCACCGCCGCTACGAATGAGTACGAATTTTCCATCGTGTTTCCCAAGCACCTCGTGCACGCAGCCATGCCCCGCCGAGCCGGACCGTTGGAGAGGGAGCTCTAGGCAACGAGCTTTCGAACCCCATACAAAAAACACGTTGGAAATAATAACAAAGGATGGGACAAGCACAAGCATCGCTTGCAAGTACGAAACAACAAGCGTGAACTCAAGATGGCAACTAAAAATGTTGCGAGTCTCTTTCGCAAGAAGGCACCACCCACGGCAAAGCATCAAAACCCGCTCACCTAGAGACACACCACACGTTCCTAGATTACATACGATCAGAAACCCACACACCGTACGAACGAAAAAACAAACACTATCATCCTACCCGCCGGGTTCACCTCACGGTAACCTTGTTCGACTTCTCCTTCCTCTAAATGATAAGTTCAATGAACTTCTCACGACGTCGACGGCGGCGAACCGCCGTCGTCGACGCAATCCGAGTCACTTCCCCGGATCATTCAATCGGTAGGAGCGACGGGCGGTGTGTACAGGCGGGACGTAGTCAGCACGAGTTGATGACACGCGCTTACTAGGAATTCTCGTTGAAGACCAATAATGCAATGGTCTATCCCCATCACGATGCAATTTGAGAAGATTTCCCGATGCTCTCGAACCGGAAGAAAGAAAAACTCGTTGCGCTGCATCGGTGTAGCGCGCGTGCGGCAGCGAACATCTAAGGGCATCACGGGACCTGTTGTGCCTCAAGCTTCCATGGCCTAGCTGGCCATAGTCCCTCTAAGAAGCTGGCTTTGGCGCGAAGGGGAACCTCGTAGCTAGTTAGCGAGAGGTCTCGTTCGTTATCGGAATTAACCAGGAAATCGCTCCACCAACTAAAACGGCCATGCACCACCACCCATAGAATCAAGAAAGAGCTCTCAATCTGTCAATCCTTACTATGTCTGGACCTGGTAAGTTTCCCGTGTTGAGTCAAATTAAGCGCGAGCTCCACTCTGGTGGTGCCCTTCGTCGATTCCTTTAAGTTTCAGCCTTGCGACCATACTCCCCGAACGGGAAACACTCGATTTCTCTCAGAAGTTTGAGGCGGAGTCCTTAGAGCAACATCCGCCGATCCCTGAAAGTGGGGAAGCATCGTTTATAGTTGAGACTAGGACGGTATCTGATCGTCTTCGAGCCCCAGCACTTTCGTTCTTGATTAATGAAAACATCCTTGGCAAATGCTTTCGCAGGTAGAGGTCGAGTCTTTCATAAATCCAAGAATTTCACCTCGACAATGAAATACGAATGCCCCCGACGGTCCTATTAATCATTACTCAGGTCCGAAGAACAACACAATAGGACCAGACTCCTATCACGTTATTCCATGCTAATGTATTCGGAGAGCATAAGCTTGCTTTGAGCACTCTAATTTTTCAAAGTAACGTGGAGCAACGACCAACGATTAAGGCCGCCCCGCCAGAAAAGGACGGAAGGGCGAGTGCACAACGAGTAGGGACCGACGCTGCGACCCAAGATCAACTACGAGCTTTTTAACTGCAACAACAAATATACATTATTGGAGGCTGGAATTACGCGAGCTGGCTTGGCACCAGACTTGCCCTCCATGGATCCTCGTTAAGGGATTTAGATTGTACTCATTCCAATTACCCGGACTCGGAGAGCTGATTGTTGTTTATTGTCACTACCGCCATGTCGAGGATTGGTGAATTTGCGCGCTGTGCCTTCTTGGATGTGGTAGCCGTTTCTCGGGCTCCCTCTCTGGGAATCGAACCTAATTCTCAAGTCACCCGTCACCACCATGGTAGGCCTCTATCCTACCATCGAAATTGATAGGGCAGAAATTTGAATGAAGCATCGCCGGCTGGTGGCTGTGCGATCCGTCGAGTTATCATGATTCACCAGGAGAAGCGGGCAGAAGCCGCGGCAGAGCCTTTTATCTAAAAATGCATCCCTTCCAAAAATCGGGACTTGGTGCGTATTAGCTCTAGAATTACTACGGTTATCCGAGTAGTATGGTACCATCAAAAAAACTATAACTGATTTAATGAGCCATCCGCGGTTCACAGTCTGAATTAGTTCATACTTAGACATGTAGCTTAATCTTTGAGACAAACGCATATGACTGCGGCGGGATCAGCCGGTGCACCTCCCACTTCAAAGGGCATTCAAGTTCTCTCTTACGAGCCGAGCTTGAACACCCATCAGAGTCAAGGAGAGGTCAAGGTCAACATATCATGTAAAGCTCTTATACCTTGCACCTCTTGCATCCCCGAGAAGGATTAGAGCCCACACACGGTACATGCCAAGGACATGCAGACATCAAACGTAATGGACGATGGATGCAAGATCCACAAAGCGAAAAAAATGGGTCAACCCGCCGAGTCACATTGCACAGGGCTGCCTAGGGAAGTTGGTAACCACTGACCAGCAACGAGATGGCAAAAGCCTTATCACCCACGACGACCACGGTGAGCAGGACGAGGGGAGAAAACGAGAAGCAGGACTCTCTTAAAAATGCCCCCAAACCCTCCCCACCTCGCACAAGGCCACCTAGGAGTCCACTCCGACGGCAATAGTGGACCTCGAGCGCCCGGCTGCTACCGTGCAAGGCAAACAAATGGAGAAAGACCAACCGCACAATCTCTCTCTCTCTCTCTCTCAACACTCCTCTATCTCAAACGCCTCCCAGCCATCTTTCCGCACCAAGGCCACCTAGGAGTCCACAGGACAGCAGCAACGATGGACCTCGATCACTCGATGCCTGCGCGACCTCGATGCGAAAGTAAAGCCCGTAGGGAGCAACCGACCCCACGCGTCTCTTAAAAATTCCACCCGACCTTCCGCCCGTGAAGGCCACTAGGAGTCCACGGACAGCAGCAACAGCAACGGACCTCGATCACTTGATGCACAACGGCAACCTCACCACGCAAAGGAAAAAGAAGGAAGTAGAGGAGAATGACCAAGTCGACAACCTCTATTAGAAATGCCACCCCAACCCCACCTTCCAGCCCCCCAGGCCCACCTAGGAGTCACCCGGTCAGCGACAACGGTGGACCTCGATCGTTTGATCGCTGCGGCACCCTCGATACAAAAGGACGGAAATAAAACAAGAACGACCATTCTGCAACCTCCCTTAAAAATTCCCCCTCCCCCTCCCCACCCGCAAGAGACCACCTAGGAGTCCACCGGGACAGCAGACAACGGTGGACCTCGATCGCTTGATCGCTGGGGCAACCTCGATGCGAGCGAGAGGAAATAAAATGAATGCATATCAAAAGAGGCTCGCTACAAAAGGCAAGAACATTATCCGAACAAGAGGAGGGATCAGGCGCCCCGCACCCACACCCACACGCCTGAGCAACCTGGGAGATTGCCCCACCGACTTACCCGACTGGACAATGAAAACTTCTCACTGTGACCACCTCCCATCCTTAGGAGGAGGTCGGCGTTCCACCTTCAAGTCCTCCTTCCCGGATATAGCCCCCGCCATCAACGTAGCAGCCTCATCCCTGTTGGACCACAATCGCATGAGCGAGATCAACAAAACAAAGAAATGCCCATCACCTTGTGTCTCAACATTCCAAGCCGCATAATCCTACGATGCACGCAAGATGCAAGAAAAAGCCGAGGCCACTCGAGCAAACAAATGGGCCACCACATCTATCAAGACCTCAAAGCCAGCAGGGAACAAACAACGTGCACTCTGAAAAATTCCCAGACCTTAATTTTACAACAAGGAGAAACCACGCTCCTCACATGTCGCCCAATGGAAAAAGCAAGCGAGAGGGAAACACAGTGAAAACCTACGCATTCCCTCTTAACGTGTACATCTCATCCCTGATCTTAGACATAGAAAGAGTACAAGCACAAAAAGCAGCTGCCAGTAAAGCCAAACAATGAGAGATAACAAGTCTCAAAGACCACACACACGCTCCAACATCCAATTAGAGAACACGGAGAGAAGGGGAATTGTTCACATATGCCTCCCAGGACCAGCATGCCAACATTACAGCTCATGTGCTACCAGGTGGGGATGGAGAGAATATGAATATGACCACCCTACAAATGACCCAGGCCATCTTCCGGGCACACCAAGCAGCTCGATTTACCAACCCCACCTTTCACACGAAAATCCGCCCCCCCCCACCAAGGGGGAGGTGAACAATATAGCGAGGAGGCGATTTCCACGAAGCCAACGAGACAAAAGCCCACCTCTCCCAACCCACCAAAAGGGGGAGGGAGGTGAACAGTGGCGAAGAGCCAACATCGCGGAGCCATCGAGCGAGCAAGGGGCACGAGGCGACATAGGCGGCCGGCCGATTGTCTCAAGGAGCCACACGAGCGGCCCTCATCCCAGCTGCGAGAACACGAGCGA
The DNA here is from genome assembly GCA_034641835.2 of Pinus albicaulis. Taxonomy (NCBI): domain Eukaryota; kingdom Viridiplantae; phylum Streptophyta; class Pinopsida; order Pinales; family Pinaceae; genus Pinus; species Pinus albicaulis. The sequence goes on along the minus strand of CM076570.1, from coordinate 754,987,785 downwards.
AGGGTAACTCTTTTCACATATGCCTCCCCGGGACAAGCATTGCCGGCAGCAGCTCATGTAAGCTCATGTGCTACGGTGGGGATGGAGAAGAATATGAATGTCGACGACCCTACAAATGACCCAAGGCCACTCTTCGGCACCAGAAACGAGCAACTCGGTTACCAAGCCACCTTTCACCTGAAAATCCAACCCCTCCCCCACCAGGGGAGGGTAGGGAGGTGAACAATATAGCGAGGGAGATTTCCGAAGCCAACGAGACAAAAGCCCCACCTCTCCAACCCACCAAAAAGGGAGGAGGTGTGCAATCATGTCGAAGAGCCAACATAGACGAGCCAGCGAGCGACGAGGGCACGCGAAAAGCGACATGCCGGCGACCGGTTGTCTCGAGGAGCCACACGAGGCGACCTCGTCAAACTACGAGAACACGAAACGGAAGGGTAACTCATGCATATGCCTCCCAGACAAGCATGGCCAGCATTACCGCTCATGCGCTAAGGGTGGGGATGGAGAGAAGAGTGAATGTCGACCCTACAAAATGACCCAAGGCCACTCTTCAGACACAAACAACTCGATTTACCAACCCACCTCGCGAAACCAACATGACGAGGCCTTACCAACCCACCTTTCACACGAAACAGAGCGGAAGGGCAACTCCATACCCCTCCCCCATGCGCTCACAGTGGGGATAGAGAAGTGAAGATGTCGAAAGGGCCACTCTTGAGCAGCACACCGACAAGCAACTCGATTCAACCCACCTTTCACCTGAACAATATGCCTGGTAGGAGCCGATTTCCACCAGGCCAACTGATTTGACAAAAGCCCACCTCTCCAACCCACCAAAAGGGAGGAGGTGAACAATATGGCGAAGAGCCAACATCGACGGAGCCAGCGAGCGAGCAGGCACGAGAGCGACAGAGGCGGCCGGCCGGTTGTCTCGAGGAGCCACACGGGCGACCTCACCTCGTCACCTCAGAGAACACGGGCGGAAGGGCAACTCTTTTCACCCTGCCCCGAGACAACATGGCCAACATTACCGCTCATGCGCTGCGAGGGTGGGGATGGAGAGAAGATGAGAGTCGACGACCCTACAAATGACCAGGCCTCTTCGAGGCACACCCGAGCAAAACAGCTCAATTACCCAACCCACCTTTCACCGAAAATCAGCCCCTCCCCACCAAGGGGAGGAGGTGAACAATATCACAGGCCGATTTCACGAAGCCAACGAGACAAAGCCACCTCTCCCCCACCCAAAAAGGAGGTGAACAATATGACGAAGAGCCAACATCGACGGAGCCAGCGAGCGACCAGGGGCAAGGCAACATAGGGCGACCGACCGGTTGTCTCGAGGAGCCACACGGGGGCCTCATCCAGCTGCGAGAACACGAGCGAAAGGGTAACTCTTTTCACATATGCCTCCCGGGACAAGCATGGCCAACATTACCGCTCTGCGCTACAGAGAGTGGGGATGGAGAGAGATGAGAGTCGACGACCCTACAAATGACCCAAGGCCACTCTTCGAGGCACACCGAACAAACAACTCAATTACCAACCCACCTTTCTGAAAATCCAACCCTCCCCACCCCACGAAGCAAAAGGGAGGAGAACAATATAGAGAAGAGCCGGCATCGACAAAGCCAACGAGACATATCAAACGCTGAGCCAAACGTGCGACATAGCACGAGGGGGATTCGGAGCGCCGATTTCAACAACGCCAACCACAGCGATTCAACATCACTTGAGGTCATCTCAAAGAGCCACACACAACAACCCCATCCAATGCTAGAAAACGAGTGGACGGGAGAAGATTGTTCAAACATGCCTCCAAGGACAAGCATGGCCAACATTACCGCTCATATCTGCTAGAAGTGGTGATGGAGAGAAACAGTCGGCAGCCTTCTGTTTTCAAATTCCCTACAAATGACCCAGGCCATTCTTCGAGCTATAGTAGAGCAAACAACTCAATTACCAACCCACCTTTCACACGAAAAAAAAATCGATAAGCGCACCCTCGGACAAAACAAGGCGACCCGAACGCCCCCATCCGTGCGCCCTCACCCGGCGACACGGAGCGCCCCCAGATCGGACGCATGGGAGAAAACAGCGGCGCGGGCCGCCGGACGTGCACAGGCACCGGGCGGTCGCACCGCTAGCAAATATGGCACGCTTCCTCGGGCCAAACGACCCCGACCGAACGGCCGCCCTCCCAGGCACGCCCGGCGGCCGACGAACGCCCACCCCGAGGGCGACCTGGCGCCCCCCCACGAACGGACGCACGCCAGGCGCAAGCGGGCCGCCGGACGTGCCAAAGAGGCGGTCTGGCGCCTGCTCGGGCGCACGGGCGCCCTCGGGCCAAACGACCGACCGACGGACGCGCCCTCACCAGCCGCACGCCACCGAGACGAACGCCATCACCAGCGCGACACGACACGCCTGGCCGAACGAGACGCTCATGCAGAGAAGACAAACCAAACGGGCGCCACGGACGTGCACAAGGCACCCCGGGCGGTCTGGCTTTGCAAATCGACACGGGCGCCTTCGGCCGCCGACCCAACCCCGGGACGCCCTCACCGGCACGACCGACGCCCACCCGTAAGGACGCGCACATGGGAGCAAACGGCAAACGGACCGACCGGACGTGCACAAGGCACCCGGGCGGTCACAACCCGGCAAATCTGACACGGGCGCCCTCGGGCCAAACGACCCCACCCGAACGGACGACCTCACCTGGCACGCCCGCCCGAACGGACGCCCTCACCCGGCACGACCACCCGAACGGACGCCCTCACACGGCGCACCCGAACGGACGCCCTCACCCGGCACGACACGGCGCACACCCGAACGGACACACATGGGAGCAGACGGCAAACGGGCCGCCCGAACGTGCACAAGGCACCCGGGCGGTCACAACTTGTAAAATCTGACACGGGCCCCTCTCGGAGCCAAACCACCCGACCCAGACGGACGCCCTCACCCGGCACGACGCGACGCCCACCCGAACGGTCGCACATGGGAGCAAACGGCAAACGGGCCGCGGACGTGCACAAGGCACCCGGGCAGTCCTGGCTGCTCGTCTGACACGAGGCGCCCTCGGTCCATGCCACCCGACCCGAACGGACGCCCTCGCCCGGCACGACCACCCGAACGGACGCCCTCACCCGGCGACACGACGCGCCCACCCAAGCGGTCGCACATGAGGCAAACGGCAAACGGCCCGCCCGGAAGTGCACAAGGCACCCGGGCGGTCACAACCTAGCAAATCTGACACGGGCGCCCTCGACCCGACCCGAACGGACGCCCTCGCCCGGCACGCCCACTCGAACGGTCGCCATCGTGCCGCACGACCAAACGACACGGCGAACGGACGCCCTCACCCGGCGCGACACGACGCGCCCACCCAAACGGTCGCACATGGGAGCAAACGGCAAACGGGCCGCCCGGACGTGCCGCGAGGCACGGGCGGTCACAACAGCAAAACTGATACGGGGCGCCCTCGGCCCGAACGACCCGACCCGACCCGAACGGACGCCATCGCCCGGCACGCCCACTCGAACTTGGTCGCCATCGTGCCGCAAGACCAAACGACACGACACGAACGGACGCCCTCACCCGGCACGCCCACACGAACGGACGCCCTCACCCGGCGCGACGGCACGGCACGACCAAACGAGCGCACATGGGAGCAAACGGCAAACAGCCCGCCGGACGTGCACAAGGCACCCGGGCGGTCACAACTTAACCGTCTGACACGGGCGCCCTCGGCCCGAACGACCCGACCGACCCGAACGGACGCCCTCGCCCGGCACGCCCACCCCAACGGTCGCCATCGTGCGCACGACCAAACGACACGACACGAACGGACGCCCTCACCCGGCACGACCGAACGGACGCACATGGGAGCAAACGACCGACGGGCCGCCCGGACGTGCACAAGGCACCCGGGCGGTCACAACTTAGCAAATCTGACACGGGCGCCCTCGGGCCAAACGACCCGACCGACCCGAACGGACGCCCTCGCCCCGCACGCCCCCGAACGGACGCCATCGTGCCGCACGACCAAGCGACCCGACCCGAACGGACGCCCTCACCCGGCACGACCAGCGACCCGACCCGAACGGACGCCCTCGCCCGGCACGACCGAACGACCCGACCAAACGGACGCACATGGGAGCAAACGGCAAACGGGCCGCCCGGACGTGCACAAGGCACCCGGGCGGTCACAACAGCAGGTTGACACGGCCGCCCTCCCGGGCCAAACGACCCGACCCGACCCGAACGGACGCCCTCGCCCGGCACGCCCACCCGAACGGACGCCCTCGCCCGGCACGACCGAACGGCCCGACCCGAACGGACGCCCTCACCCGAACGGACGCCCTCACCCGGCACGACCGAACGACACGACCCGAACGGACGCCCTCGCCCGGCACGACCGAACGACCCGACCCGAACGGACGCCCTCGCCCGGCACGACCGAACGACCCGACCAAACGGACGCACATGGGAGCAAACGGCAAACGGGCCGCCCGGACGTGCACAAGGCACCCGGGCGGCCTGGCTTGCGGGTGACGGGCGCCCCTCGGCCCGAGCGACCCGACCCGACCCGAACGGACGCCCTCGCCCGGCACGCCCACCCGAACGGACGCCCACGCCCGGCACGACCGAACGACCCGACCCGAACGGACGCCCTCACCCGAACGGACGCCCTCACCCGGCACGACCGAACGACACGACCCGAACGGACGCCCTCGCCCGGCACGACCGAACGACCCGACCCGAACGGACGCCCTCGCCCGGCACGACCAACGACCCGCCCCGACGGACGCACATGGGAGAAACGGCAAACGGGCCGCCCGGACGTGCACAAGGCACCCGGGCGGTCACAGCTTAGCAAATTTGACACGGGCGCCCTCGGGCTGAAACGACCCGACCCGACCCGAACGGACGCCCTCGCCCGGCACGCCCACCCGAACGGACGCCCTCGCCCGGCACGACCGAACGACCCGACCCGAGCGGACGCCCTCACCCGAACGGACGCCCTCACCCGGCACGACCGAACGACACGACCCGAACGGACGCCCTCGCCCGGCACGACCGAACGACCCGACCAAACGGACGCACATGGGAGGAAACGGCAAACGGGCCGCCCGGACGTGCACAAGGCACCCGGGCGGTCACAACTTAGCAAATTTGACACGGGCGCCCTCGGGCCAGACGACCGAGCCCCGGCCGAACGGACGCCCTCGCCCGGCACGCCCACCCGAACGGACGCCCTCGCCCGGCACGACCCGAACAGCCCGACCCGAACGGACGCCCTCACCCGAACGGACGCCCTCACCCGGCACGACCGAACGACACGACCGAACGGACGCCCTCGCCCGGCACGACCGAACGACCCGACCCGAACGGACGCCCTCGCCCGGCACGACCGAACGACCCGACCAAACGGACGCACATGGGAGCAAACGGCAAGCAGGCCGCCCGGACGTGCACAAGGCACCCGGGCGGTCACAACAGAGTGACACGGGCGCCCTCGGCCGACGACCCGACCCGACCCGAACGGACGCGCCCTCGCCCGGCACGCCCACCCAGACGCCCTCGCCCGGCACGACCGAACGACCCGACCCGAACGGACGCCCTCGCCCGGCACGACCGAACGACCCGACCAAACGGACGCACATGGGAGCAAACGGCAAACGGGCCGCGCGGACGTGCACAAGGCACCCGGGCGGTCACAACAGCAAATTTGACACGGGCGCCCTCGGGCGAACGACCCGACCCGACCCGAACGGACGCCCTCGCCCGGCACGCCCGCCCGAACGGACGCCCTCGCCCGGCACGACCGAACGACCCGACCCGAACGGACGCCCTCACCCGAACGGACGCCCTCGCCCGGCACGACCGAACGACCCGGCCGAACGGACGCCCTCGCCCGGCACGACCGAACGACCCGACCAAACGGACGCACATGGGAGCAAACAGCAAACGGGCCGCCCGGACGTGCACAAGGCACCCAGGCGGTCACAACAACAGGGTGTTTGACACGGGCGCCACAGGGCCAAACGACCCGGCCCGACCCGAACGGACGCCCTCGCCCAGCACCCACACCGAACGGACGCCCTCGCCCGGCGACCGAACGGCCGACCCGAACGGACGCCCTCGCCCGAACGGACGCCCTCACCCGGCACGACCGAACGACACGACCCAGACGGACGCCCTCGCCGGCACGACCGAACGACCCGACCCGAACGGACGCCCTCACCCGACGCCCACGACCCCCGACCCGACCCGACCCGAACGGACGCCCTCACCCGGCCCGCCCACCCGACCCGACCCGAACGGACGCCCTCACGGCACGCCCACCCGACCCGACCACGACCCGACCCGAACGGACGCCCTCACCCGGCACGCCGACCCGACCCGACCCGACCCGAACGGACGCCCTCACCCGGCACGCCCACCCCACCCGACCCGACCCGAACGGACGCCCTCACCGGCACGCCCACCCGACCCGACCCGACCGACCCGAACGGACGCCCTCACCGACGCCCAGGCCAGGCAGGCCGGCCGAACGGACGCCCTCACGGCACGCCCACGGGCGAACCCACGACCGACCCGAACAGACGCCCTCAACCCAAGCGACCCGACCTAAAACGGACGCCCTCACCCCTTGGCGACGAACGACCCGGGCAGGCCCGACGGACGCCCTCACGCGCGCGACCAAGGACCGTCGAACGGACGCCAGCAGGCGAACGGCCGGCGGGAGCGCCCTCACCGCCACGACCGCGGCAGAAACGAGAACGGACGCCCTTGGGCCAAGCGACGAACGGACGCCCTCACGCCACGACGAACGGCCAGGCCGACGGACGCCCTCCGGCACGGCGAACGACCCGGGCAGGCAGAACGGACGCACATGGGACCAAACGGCAAAGCGGGCGCACGGACGTGCACAAGGCACCGGGCGGTCACAACTAACAAATCGACACGGGCGCCCTCTCAGGCCAAACGGCCCCGGCCGGACAGGCCCCTTCCTCACCAGGTGCCACACGGCCGCCAGATAGAACGGACGCACATGGGAGCAAGCGGCAAGCGGGCCGCTCGGACGTGCCTGAGGCGCCGGCGGTCACGGCTGCAAATCGATACGGGCGCCCTCGGCCCCAGCGACTCGACCCGAACGCCTTTGGCGAGGCGCCCTCACGGCTGACGCCCAGGCCCAGGCCGAGCGTTTGGGTGGAAGGCGAGTCGGGTGACCGAGGACAGGGCACCCTCTGCCTGTGGCCTCTACGGTCACGGGAAGCCATTCGGGAGCGTCCGGAGTCGGAATTGAGTGCGAAGTGCCGTAAATTTCGGAATGTGCGTATTGACGGGCCACATCTAGCCAATCGATTGGGAAGCGGATTGGACACACGAGGGAGCTCGAGGGACAGTCTAAAGCCCGATTTGTAGTCTTAGATTTGAGTGACACACGGCGGCACTTAGGCGATTTGTACGGATATTCCCGTTGTGGTCGATGATTGTAAATGATTGTAGGCTAGTTTGATGGTTGACAAGCCTTAGGGCTTGGTCGAGAGGCTAACTTGCGAGGAGCGAAGTGGCTTACAGTGGATTGTAACTATTATTTCATATTTATCATTATTAACGGTGCCCCTCCCTTGTATGTATGAGCATACTTGTGGATTGATAATGATGTTTATGTTTATTTCCGCATATCGAGAGAACCTTTGGTTAATAACTATGAAGTGTTGTAAAGTGATACAGCATACTTGAGTATTTGGAAAAAAAAAAAAGAAGTACGGTAGTGCGCGCACCGTCCCCATAAAGCGTGGTTGAAAGACAGAAGGTATATAGGAGCGTGACAACTAGGCACACGGGCGGTCGCGACTTAGCATTTTCGATACGGCCTCCCTCACACGACCAGGCCGACGACGTTCCTTGGGCGCCCTCACGCGGCACGACGGCCGCCACCCCAACGAGGGCCTGAAGGTGGCTTGGCCGATCGGGTCGCACGAGACGATGCACGAGCACGGGCGGTCTGACTTAGCATTTTTATCGGGGATCTTCACACGACCCAGAGCCGAACACGTTTCCTTGGGCGCCCTCACACGAGCACGGCAAACCGCCGAAACGAAGGCACGAGGAGCAAACGGAAAACGGGTCGCACGAACGTGCACGAGGCACACGGCGATCCACAACACGCATTTTTATACGCCCCCTCGCACGGCACGGCAGGCAGAGCCGCCGGCGAAGGCCTGAGGAGCAAATCGGGCGGCGGCGCGAACGTGCACAGGCGCGGGGGCGGTCACAACTTAGCATTTTTTATACGAGCGCCCTCACAGACCCGGGCCGAACGGCGTTTCGCGGGCGCCCTCACGACAGGCAAGCCGACCGAACGCGTTTCACAGCTCGAAGGTATGCATCCCATGGTGCATAAATCAAGACCGGTCTCGATCTCGGTTCCTCGATTGAACCGGATGCTGAAGATCATTGTAGTATGAAGCCTCCCAAATGAATGAAACTCCACCATGAACTCCCACGCATCATCTACTCAGCGGTGGCGAGCAGCCGCACTGCTGTTGCCGCGAGTGCCACCAAAGTTGTTCTCACTGCCAAGTCCTTGTGAATGGCCTTTCGTGAGGCTGCTCATCCAACCAATGTCTTGTTGCTCAAAGTGAACAACGTCCATCGGCCTTCATCCCCTTAAAGATCTCCATGTAGCACCAGCAATCGATCATGCTCAGCATGTTCCTTCTTGACACTCCTCCATGATGCTCGCCAAGTGGGCACCCGGTAAGTGCAGCACGCAATGTCCCCACATAATGTCTGCCATGCCCTGCATTTTAATATGTACATGACTTTGGTTTCCCATGTGTCCATCGAGAGTAGACTCGCCTCACCCCCAGTCACCATGTTGTGTATAGTGTACGGGCTAAGTGCCCCTGCGGTCACTTCTACCATCATCATCATAGGTACTTCCTCAAGGCTTCTCCGCTAAAGGTGCATGAGTTCCTTCTTGGTTGTAAGCCATGAAGAAGTCTACCGGTGATGTGCCCTACCACGAGGCGTTAGCAGTCGTAGGGCTTTGCTTGATTTCATGTGGTTAGCGTGGCCGTATCTATCGGATATCAAGTTCCACCCTTGTCCGGGAATTTGAACCTACTGAGGCCAGTCCTGAATTTCCTGTCAAAGACCCTCTGACAATGCTCCCCTTGCTTCTCGATGTACAAGGTTCCATCGTAGTCATCAGAGGAAAGGCTCCATGGTATTGGAAAAGAAGTCATCTTATTTCCCATCCCCGCATCGGTCATCTCCCGGTCTTTCAATTGGAAACACGAGCCATGTCTTCATGAAGAATCTCCTAAGCGAGTGTCTCCCGTCTCATCGATGTCTGTGATACTTAGATCTTTCCCCTTTGCTCATAAAGTTCCTCCTCGATCATTGTCACTTAGATCATTTTCATGTGGTTCATCCCGATACGCGATGACCAATGCTTGGTCAGTTCAGCACATTCCACGAGTTCTTCCTCGATCATATCAGCATCCTCAACATCCTCCCAAGAATCATGCTCCAGCCGATGCTTGCGATGTGCTTGGCCCTGGTCCCAGCTTTGTTCATCGAGTTCGTCCTCGGCTTCTACCACATCTGCCTTCTACCACATCTGTGACATCCTTGTGAAATCATCCTCATCGATACTTCATAATGTGCTTAGTCTGGTCCAACTTGTTCATCGACTTCTTCCTTGACTTCAATCACATCTGAAACATCCTTTGGACCGACCACGGTGGGCTTCATGCCACCGTGCTTCATCTTTCCAAGGTCTCTAAGCTTGAAGATCGGGAAGCTTATCGATTAACTTCCTTCGCTCTTCTTCCACCTTGTCCATTTACGCTCGGAGAATTCTCACTCTTCATAAGTCGAAGGTTTTTCATCTTTTCTCATGCAGGATGTCCTCCTCTTGCCTGATGTATCGATGGTCAGGCTCGCCTCCATCGAAACTCCTTTTCACTTCGACTTCTCTTTAATTTCTTTGAAGTTCATTTCAATGAAGCAACTCATCCATCAAACCAAATACTTACTTTGACTGTGATGTCTACTCAATATGTATAATAATAATAATAATAATAATAATAATAATAATAAAGCCCTAAAAATGTAGCTCGATACCACTATAAAGGCCCGTATACACAATGGTAGTCTCCCAATAGCTACGTAGACGGGTGCGGCACTACCTTATTTTCTCTTTTCAAATGCTGATAAGTAGACTACGCCTAACTCAACACTTGTTTAATTAATGAGAAAGGTGCTCACATTGCGGAAATATCACGACAATAAACATCAATATCAAACCATGAACGCCCATACATTCGGGGGAGGCAAATCCAGATTAATAAGTACGCGATTATTATGCTTGATAAATATGTACAATCTGCTGATAACTATACGACGAAGCCTCACATAAACCATTTATACTTCTTACCCGAATGTTCTTGTACACAGGTGCAACCTTAACGGCTTCCCAAACAGTCTGAAAAATCGAACCCCAAAAATTCCTTTGAACATGTTTACGAAGTCTGCTTGTAGTGCGGTTCGAGTGGGTCACTCGGGTCACGAGCCCTCTCCCGGCACCACGAACGCGCGTTTCGCACGCGAGTCACGGGTCACGGTGCGCACGCGTTTCTGACGCGTTGAGCAGGCAGAACCACTGCGAACGAACTCCCGCGCCTTGGCTCTTATTCGCGCGTCGGAGCAGAGCGCGGCACGAACCGGCTTCGACACGAACGCGCCGCCCCGAACAGCGCACATTCTCCGCAGCGTCTGCGGAAGGGCAGAGCTCGACCATGCACTAAACAACGCACGCCACAACGGAAGGAACCGACTCAGTATTACACTTAAACAGCGCCGCACGCGCACGCGGAAGGGCAGAACTCGACACTTCGGGTGAGCGCGAACGAGGTTTTGCAGCTCGACCAGGACTTCCGTTTCCACTAGCTGCGACCGCCCCTCCACCCTCGACCTTCGCTCGCTCAGGAGCATTGGCTTTCCCGTGGGTGGGTGACTGAGATGTTGATGTCCTTCTTTCTTTCCTTTATCGTCCATGCCGTCCTCCTTTCGTATGTGCCTTTGCCCACACATTGCTTCCATGGGTGGGGCTTGACATATGAGGCCGACCCGATAGCGCCCATAAAGCCTTGGTTACGACGTGGCATTTCCTCATAACGTCGGCTTGCCACCACGGGCGGCACATAAAACCTCGAAACGACACACGGCCATTTTTTGGAGCGCGTTTGTACAACGTCATCCCTAGCGTCGCACGGTCACGTGATAACGTTGCATAGTAGCGGACGATGTTTTCGTCCGTCCGGCGCGCCGTCGCCTTCCGTCGTGGTTTCGTCGTTCGTCGCATGTCCACCCGGGCAGCTTCAACGCCTTCAAAGTCGTCGTCCTCGGCTCGTGGGTCTTACGGGGCGGTTTCCGTCGGCGGCGGGCGTATGTTGGACGGTGTCCATTGAGCGAGGAACATGGAAACCTTACATTTCGCACGGTTGGGCGCTGTCGTCACGGCGGGCGAGGAAACCTGTCGCCCCTAGACCTTCGGTGACCTTTCATAAATGTATAGACGGGGTGCGGCACTTACCGCACTTCTCCCTTTTCGTAATACTCGAAGTATGTAGGCTAACGCCTTTAGCAACACTTGTTAAATTAGTTAATCAAATGTTCTTCCAGTGTGCGGAAAACATGAACATCATCATCACATCCACGGTGTCGCCCACATATACGGGAGGGGCAACTCCCGAGTATGAGATGGAGAGCACTTGCCCAGATGTCATGGTCTCAAAATACGAAATGAGTATAAGTTCAAATCCCAGCAAAAGACCCCTTTGCTCTTTGGCAAGGCAAGTCACTTTGTCAGGAGCTTACAATGCTTGACAATCATTAACTAGCCTGACAATCGTTCTGACACTAGAATTCACCTCGGGAATATCACATAAAGCGCCCAAGTCTTCTTGCGTCTTTTCGGAGTGGCACTGCAAATGGTTTCGGACCTCCCCGCGAGCTCTCCGTCTGTCAATCCGCCTCCCCCATACATGTGGTTAGCTCGAGTCCATCAAAGCGCACACCTTCCAACTTTCGGCCTCTCGGTCCAGGCCTCACGTACCTTGAACGACCTCGGGCCAGAAGCTCGGATCGCGTGCGGACGCTACTGCGGTTCGCACGCCCGCGCCCTGCGTGCCGGCTTCGACCATGTGGCGCAGCACGGCCTCGATCTGCCCGGTGCGGATGCCCTGCGGAGCAATTAAAGCACGCCACCTGTCCTCCCGACAACTTTGGCTCGACCCGCGCTCGCCTGCGTTCACTGCCGCTATGTTTCCTTCACCAACGAGTGTTGGCTTAGCTCGTGGTGCTCAATCTTGCTTCACTTTCGGATGCTTGCTTGATCGTTGGTTGGATGACTTCTCGTCATCGCACGACTGTTAATACGCGTATCATGTGCGTGTCGTGGGTCCTCGGTCGGCCGAGACGACCCCCATCGTTCGGCTTCCAGCCCCACTCGTGTGGCGTCGGCGCTCGGCTTCGTGCGTCGGTTCTATGACCTCAGAGCTACGGCGCGACGTTTCGCTGTAACGTCGCTTTCTGTCTGCCGCCATTATGTAAAGAACGCGCCCGTGCCGCTCGCCACACCGCGCCCGTCTGCGGTCTTATCTTGGCAGCTGCTTAGTATAACGTCGCCTGCAGCGCCAAAACGCCCAAACAGGCGCGCCGTTACCCGACGCGCCTCATGAAGTCTTGGGGCCTTGCAAAACCAACCTTCCCAGCATTTGGACGGCTTAGCACGACGAGGCGTCGACAGGTCCGGAGACGGACCGGGGAAGCGGTTTCTCGCGGCGCGCGAAATGGGGAGCCCAGTTCGCCGGGCCCAGGCGGTTCTTCGCCGTGCGGCGACGGAAACCACGGTTCGTAAACTTGGGCGTGCGGTCGTGCCGCCTTGTGGAAACCCAAGTTCCACGACCGGGCGCGGTTTTCGTCGGGGCGGGGAGATGGAAGCCGCAAGGTTCCCAGAACTAGGCGGTTCCCTCGTGCCACGAAGCAAGCCCCAGTTCCGCGGTGCCCAGGCGGTTCTCGCGTCGTGCGCGACATGGAAACCGAGCTCCCTTGGGGGCCACCCGGGTTTACGTCGTGGCGGGACGTGGAAACCCACAGGAGTTTTCCGGGTGGGTGTGCTCCGTCGTGCGCCAAAAATGGGAACCCCAGAGCTCCCAGCCCAAGGGACACGTGGCGGTTTCGAGTCGCGCCGTGACATGGAGGCTCGAAGTTCCCATACTTAGGCGACGACGGTTTAATCATATTGCGGCATGGACCCCCCAGTACCCCGCTTGGGTTGTGGTTTCCATCGTGACGGGACATGGGAACCCGGAACCCGGACTTGGGGGAAATTTTCCGCCGTTACAATAGAGCAGGGTTTCTCAATTAGGCGAGTGTTATCGCGTCGTGTGGCGAAATGGAAGCGGGTTTGTATGCGCCGCGACATGGGAAAAAAAAAAAAACCCGGAGTTCGGAGGCTTGGATCGCGGTTTCGAAACACCACCGGTTCCACTGAAACTCGGGGCGACGGTTTCCATCGTCATGGAAACCCCAGAAGTTTCCGGTGTGGCGTAAAAACATTGAAACCCGCGGTTGCCGTCCGGGGGCGGGACATGGAAACCCCAAGTTTCCGGGCTCGGGCGCGGCCTCCGCCGTGTGCCCGAAATGGAAACCCCGATTTCCCTAGCGTGTTTCCCTCGGGGCGCGCGGGAGGGATGCGGAAACCCCAAGTTCCGCGAACTGGGCTAGTTTCTGGCCGTGCGTGACATGGAAATTTGGGGTTTCCATGCCACGGAGCCACAAGTTCATGACTGGCGACCCCTCTCGCAGCGGCGGCATGGAGCCCCTCCGCCCCCGAAACAAGAAATGCATTTTTCGAAGATGCGAACAAAAGAAACGACGTTTGAATAGAAAAGGGCCAAGGTGAAATGGGGATAGTCGTCAAATTTCGAGTAAAGTGACAAAGAGCGAAGCTCGAATCAAGAAGGCGACCAAGGGCTGAATCTCAGTGGATCGTGGCAGCAGAGCCACTACGCATTACAATACCCGTCGCGTATTTAAGGTGGGTACGCAGGGATTCTTCTCAACGTAGTTTGAAATTGAACTTCAAAGCTGCCCTAGGCCAGAGTGCTTCCACGGTCGCGGTTTGCAAATGACACGGAGCCCCTGGGGCGACAGAAACGCCTACTGCGGGTCGAGATACGATCGAAGAGTGACATGCACCGCTTCTAGCGTGGATTCTGACTTAGAGGCGTTCGGTCATAATCCGACACACGGTAACCCGCGCCCGCGGCTTTTCAACCAAGCGCGATGACCAATTGTGTGAATCAACGGTTCCTCTCGTACTAAGTTGAATTACTATTGCGGTGCGGTTCATCGGTAGAAGGTAAAACTAACCTGTCTCACGGCTGAGTGCAAGCCCAGCTCACGTTCCCTATTGGTGGGTGAACAATCCAACACTTGGTGAATTCTGCTTCACAATGATAGGAAGAAGCCTAGACATCGAAGGATCAAAAAACAACGTCGTATAAACGCAGAGGCACCACAAGCCAGTTATGCCTGTGGTAACTTTTCTGACACCTCTAGCTTCAAATTAGAAAGTCTAAAGGATCGATAGGCCACGCTTTCACGGTTTAGCAGTAGGTACTGAAAATGGAAATCAAATGAGCTTTTACCCTTTTGTTCCACACGAGATTTCTGTTCTCGTTGAGCTCATCTTAGGAACACCAACGTTATCTTTTAACAGATGTGGCCCCGACCAAACTCCCCACCTGACAATGTCTTGCGGATCGACCAGCCGACGTGCCTTAAGGCCAAAACGGGGGCAGTGCCGTCTCAGCCCCCACGGAATGAAGATAAAATAACGTTAAAAGTAGTGGTATTTCACTTAACGGCGAGAAACGGCTCCCACTTATTCTACACCTCTCAAGTCATTTCACAAAGTCGGACTAGAGTCAAGCTCAACGGGGTCTTCTCCCCGTGATTACGCCAGCTTAGTTCCCTTGGGCGTAGTTCGCTAGATAGTAGATAGGGGCGATTGGGAATCGTTAATCATCCATTCATCGTCACTAATTAGATGACGAGGCATTTGGCTACCTAAGAGATCATACAGTTACTCCGTGATTTACCGCGCTTGGTTGAATTTCTTCACTTTGACATTCGAGAGCAGGCGAGAGAAATCACATTTCGTGAAGGCATCATGAGGACCATCGCAATGCTTTGTTTTAATTAAGCAGTCGGATTCCCCTTGTCGTTACCCAGTTACGAGTCGGCGTTCGCCTTTGGGAAAAGCCCCGCGGCATTCTACGCCGTGGCCCAATCGGCGCGCGGCGCCCTCGCCGCGAGCGGCTTCGGGCGGTGCGGCAGCCTGAGTTAGGGGCGCAGACCCTAGGCCCGGCCCTCGAGAGCCATTTTTTTCGAAGTTACGGATCCGTTTATGACTTCCCTTACCTACATTGTTCTATTGACCGGAGAACATTCACCTTGGAGACTGATGCGGTTATGAGTACGACGGGCATGAACGGTACTCGGTCCTCAGATTTTCAAGGAGGCGTAGAGGCGCACGGACAAGACGTGCGGTGCTCTTCCGGCTATCTGGACCCTATCTCGGGTGAACCGATTCCGGGGTGGGCAAGCTGTTAAAAGAAAAGATAACTCTTCCGGGGCCCCCGACGACGTCTCCGGATTCCTAACGTTGCCGCCCAGCCATGTCGGTTCGGGAATATTAACCGATTCCCTTTCGATGCTCGTGCCGAGTGCACCCTTGATACAAGGCTTCCCCATCTCTTAGGATCGACTAACCCATGTGTCCAAGTGCTGTTCACATGGAACCTTTCCCCACTTAGGTCTTCAAAGTTCTCATTTGAATATTTGCTACTACCACCAAGATCTGCCCCTTGCAGGGGCGATCCACCCAAGCTCACGCTAGAGGTTTCTCAACGACCCCGCGTCCTCCTACTCATCGAAACCCGGGCAATTGCTCAAACGGTCGAGTATAGGTTGCGCTTCAGCGCC
This sequence comes from Pinus albicaulis, assembly GCA_034641835.2. Lineage (NCBI taxonomy): Eukaryota > Viridiplantae > Streptophyta > Pinopsida > Pinales > Pinaceae > Pinus > Pinus albicaulis. The sequence goes on along the minus strand of CM076570.1, from coordinate 754,971,699 downwards.
ATCCATTTTTCGGGGCTAGTTGATTCGGCGGTGAGTTGTTACACACTCCCTTAGCGGATTTCGACTTCCATGACCAGATCGGATGTCTTAGCCAACACCCTTTGTGGGATCTAGGTTAGCGCGCAATTCGACGCACCGTAACTCAACTTCCGGTTCATCCGCATCGCGATTACGCACCAAAAATGGCCCACTTGGAGCTCTCGATTCCATGGCACGGCTCAATGGGCGGCCGCACCACGCACTCTTACCTATTTAAAGTTTGAGAATAGGTCGAGGCGTTACGCCCCCGATCTCTAATCATTTGCTTTGCAGATAAAACTTCGCGCGTGAGCTCCGGCTATCTGAGGGAAACCGCGGAGAGAAACCGGCTACTAGATGGTTCGATTAGTCTTCGCCCCTATACCCAATCGGACGAACGATTGCACGGTCCCGTATCGCTACGAGCCTCCACCGAGTTTTCCACTCAGCCGCCTGCTCGGGCATAGTTCACCATCTTTCGGGTCCCAACAGTGTGCTCGCACTCGAACCCTTCGCATAAGCTCGGGTCGGTCGCGATGCACCCCCGCGAGGGGATCTCGCCGTCGACTTCCTTGCGCCTCGCGAGTTTTTCAAACCAGCTAGACTGCACAAACCACTAACTCAACAGTGGTGTTTCAAGACGGGCGAATGGGAAAAGCCCGCCCGACCAACACCACGAGCGCAGTGCACACGACCCCCGCCACAGGGGCGCGCGCTTCGTCCTCGACCAACGCAGACGCAATAAACCAGGCGGTACTCCACCGCGCTTGTGACGATGCGGCAACCGTGTTGGTTTGCACCTCAAGTCGGCGGCGGACCAGCACGGCCGTTCCACATCGGCCAGGGACGCATCGACAGCCTCCATCCGCTTCCCTCCCGGCATTTTCAGCCTCCCCCACTCTCTTTTCAAAGTCCTTTTCATCTTTCCCTCGGGTACTTGTTCGCTATCGGTCTCTCGCCGTATTTAGCCTTGGACGAATTTTCCACCCCGGTGGGGGCTGCATTCCAAACGACCCGACTCGCCGGCAGCGCCTCGTGATGCGGCGGGGGTCCGGCAGGCAGGGCTGTCACCCTCTCGGGCGCCCCCTTCCAAGGGACTTGGCCGGGTCGCCGCGGGGCGATTTCTACAGGACTACAATTCAGGCGCGCTGCCGATTTTCATGCTGGGCTCTTCCGGTTCGCTCGCCGCTACTAGGGAATCCTTGTAGTTTCTTTCCTCAACCATTATGCTTAATGACGGGTGTTCTCGCCTGGTGAGGGTCGCAGAAGTTGAACTAAATCCGCCCTACCCAATGGGAGGACAAGAAGACGAAAGCAAGTTCGAGGATGCCACGGAGAGCACTTGTCTAACGCCGACTGCCCCAACAAGGGGACAAGATCACCGCTTGTAGACACACACCGCAAAACATCGCCTGCCACATTTCAGCCAACCGCACCGCATTGGGCACGGACGACCACCTCAGCTGCTCCCTACCATATTATTACGGAGCGCGTTTGATTGGGGATGCGACGCCCAGAAGACGTGCCCTCGGCCAAAGCCTCGGGCGCAAATTGCGTTCAAAAACTTCGATGATTCACGGGATTACTGCAATTCACACTAAGTATCGCATTGCTACGTTCTTCAGTAACAAGAGCGAGATATGTCAGTTTGCGGAGTCGTTCGTTTTGTTTGCAAAATATCGCACCCCCACGAGAAATGGCTAAAAGTAACCCAACGTACAATGCGTCGCAACAAGCCCCCTTCCCCCTCGAGACAACAGCACGTGCTCCAACACCCACTCACCAAGGGAAGGGGCTCGAACAAAGCAAGAAAAACTGCTTTCCAAACCACATGCCTTTCAAAAGGGTAGAATTGTAAAGAACGATGGCCAGAGAAGGACTGAGGGGTGGCCACCACTGAAAACTCGCACTTCTTTTCGTCCCTTCACGAACATCAAACCCACTACAACTCCCCCTTTTTTTCTCGTAAAGACGGGGTCAGGAACGAGGAAAGTAAGAAAAACACATGAAAGAAAGAGAGAAACAAAATTGTCCACCCACTTTCGAAGGAGGAGGCCCAGTAGGATAACAAACACTTCGCGAGCCCCACCCTCGCAAGGAGAATGCGGAAGCGACAATCGGGAAGGACTAGGGTGGCCAACCCGGAGGCTCGCGCCCTTTCGTCCTTCGCGAATGCAATCCTCAACGATTCACCATAGTAAAAATGAGAAAGAAAGAGCGGGGAGAAAGGAGAAGAGAAAAAAGCAACCCAAGAAGAAAAAGAAAAAGAGAAGACAAAACATGGCCAGAGACTCAGCGAACACAAAACAGGCTTTCAAGGCCCCGGGCCCTCGCAAAAAGGCGGGAACTGCACAGATCGGCAATGAGAAGGACTAGGCGGCCACCCCAGCGAACTCGCGCCATCCTTCGAAAACTTCCTTAAAACGTCAAAATCCACGGCAATCCACCTTTCTCGTAAAGCTAGGGGAAAAAACGAATCACAAAGGCTCAAACACTCTACAAGATTTTCTAAGCCACATTGCCTTGGCAAAAAAGGCTACCAACTGAGGAACGTGGCCAGAAGGACTAGGGTGGCCAACTTGGGAGCTTGCAACCTTTTCATCCTTCTCGACAGACCCACAACAATTCTCGCTTTTCTCGTAAGTGAGGGCCCCGAGGAAGGGAAGAAAACGACGACGGAAAGAAAGAAAAACCAAGCATTACCCACCCATAACACTCGTGACAAAAATCCAATTTGAGAGAAAAGGGGCCAAATTTCCAAGCAACGCCCCAGCTAGAAAAACAGAGGGTGGGCGCCGCGCGGAGGACGTTGAAAGCAACCAAAAAAATGAAAACAAGGCACCAATCAAAAATCCCACGTTTCGCACCCTTCCACATACTACATTGCGACGCAACATCCTTTCTATCTTATACGACATAACAAGCAATCAAGCAGAGACAAGCCACAACCTAAACTTGACCACTAGAAAAGCCGAGGGCCAGAGCGAGACAAGTGCCTAGAGCACGTTACTGTTTTGAAGGTAAACGACCCCAACCCACACAGGCGTGGACAAAAATGCACTAATAGCAAACCACCCCGCTATTGCACCCCTCAGTGTACGGGGCACTGAAACCTTTCCAGCCAAAAATTCAGGGGCCCAGGGGCCCAAACAACGAAACTCCAAAGAGGTTATCGCAGGCTGACACTAATGCTGGATAAAGCCCGGGGCCACAAATACGCGGCGGTGCAACGTCACCTAAAAAAGAGGGAAGCCCCAAAGCGCACACCACAACGCTTTTGCAACAATCGACACATCGAGAAATGACCAAGTCGCAAAAAAAACCCACAATCCAAATGGTGAGGCCTAGGACATAACTCTTGCTTCCTACTTTTCCTTGGAAGAAGTGGCTCAAGAAAGGACGAGGGAATTCCCTCAACACCAAGGGGACGAGAAAAGAATGCCACCGTGCCCATTGACGAGGAAACTTACCGAATTTTGATGGAGCTCGAACCAAGGGAGGGCTATTTCATTACCTAGACCCAACCCTTCCCACGCGAGGGCCATGTCGAAGAGACGTTTCGAGGGACTGGGGTGGCCAGACCCAACGGATTTTCTCTCGCGCTTCATCCATCCCCATGTTTGACCCCACCCACGACATTTTCCCCTCGCGAAAGGGTTGAGGTAAGGAAGCGCACGCGCAACCACTCCCCTTGACCCAACCACCAACAAAGGCTCGCGACAAACACCTGTAAACCACCGCCGCCGCCTTTTGGAGAGAACCAACTAGGAGGCCCACATCTTCCAACGAACAAAGGAATGAGAGCACGCCGCTACGAATGAGTCTGAATTTTCCATCGTGTTTCCCAAGCACCTCGTGTACGCAGCCCATGCCCGCCGAGCCGGACCGTTGGAGAGGGGCTCTAGAGACAACGAGCTTTCGAAGACCATACAAAAACACATTGGGAAATAATAACAAAGGATGGGACAAGCACAAACGCTAGCTTGCAAGTACACGAAACAACAAGCGTGAACTCAAGATGAGCAACTAAAAATGTTGCGAGTCTCTTTCGCAAGAGGCACCACCCCGACAAAGCATCAAAACCCGCTCACCTAGAGACACACCACACGTTCCTAGATTACATACAATCGAAACCCACACACCGTACGAACGAAAAAAAAAACCACTGCTATCAATGATCCTCCCGCATGGGTTCACCTACGGTAACCTTGTTCGACTTCTCCTTCCTCTAAATAGTAAGGTTCAATGAACTTCTCACGACGTCGACAGCGGCGAAGTCGTCGACACCCAATCAAACACTTCCTATGGGATCATTCAATCGGTAGGAGCGACGGGCGGTGTGTACAAAGAGCGGGACGTAGTCAACACGAGTTGATGACACGCGCTTACTAGGAATTCCTCGTTGAAGACCAATAATTGCAATGGTCTGCTCCCCATCACGATGCAATTTGAGAAGATTTCCCGATGCTCTCGAACCGGGGAAGAAAAAACTCGTTAGCTGCATCGGTGTAGCGCGTGTGCGGCAGCGAACATCTAAGGGCATCACGGGACTGTTGTGCCTCAAACTTCCATGGCCTAGCGGCCATAGTCCCTCCTAAGAAGGCTGGCGCGAAGGGGAACCTCCGCGTAGCTAGTTAGCAGGCTGAGGTCTCGTTCGTTATCGGAATTAACCAGACAAATCGCTCCACCAACTAAGAACGGCCATGCACCACCACCCATAGAATCAAGAAAGAGCTCTCAATCTGCCAGTCCTTACTATATCTGGACCTGGTAAGTTTCCACGTGTTGAGTCAAATTAAGCGCAGGCCCTCCTGGTGGTGCCCTTCGTCGATTCCTTTAAGTTTCAGCCTTGCGACCATACTCCCCGGGAACCCAAACACTCTGATTTTTCTCGAAGTTGAGGCGGAGTCCTTAGAGCAACATCCGCCGATCCCTGGTGGGGCATCGTTTATGGTTGAGACTAGGACGGTATACGATCGTCTTCGAGCCCCAGCACTTTCGTTCTTGATTAATGAAAACATCCTTGGCAAATGCTTTCGCAGCAGAGTCGAGTCTTTCACAAATCCAATTTCACCTCGACCCAATGAAATACGAATGCCCCAGACGGTCCTATTAATCATTACTCAGGTCCGAAGAACCAACACAATAGGACAGTCTATCACGTTATTCCATGCTAATGTATTCGGAGACGCATAAGCTTGCTTTGAGCACTCTAATTTTTCAAAGTAACGTCGAGCAAGACCCAAGCGATTAAGGCCGGGAGCACGCCGCCAGAACGAAACTGAGGACGGAAGGCGGTGCACAACGGTAGGCGGACCGACGCTGCGACCCAAGATCAACTACGAGCTTTTTAACTGCAACAACAAATATCACGCTATTGGAGCTGGAATTACGCGAGCTGGCGGCACCAGGTTGCCCTCCATGGATCCTCGTTAAAGAGTTTAGTTGTACTCATTCCAATTACCAGACTCGATGAGCCCAGTATTGTTATTTATTGTCACTACCTTATGTCGAGGATTGGGTAATTTGCGCGCCTGCCTTCCCTTGGATGTGGTAGCCGTTTCTCGGGCTCCCTCTCTGGAATCGAACCTAATTCTCAAGTCACCCGTCACCACCATGGTAGGCCTCTATCCTACCATCGAAGTTGATAAGGGCGAGAAATTTGAATGAAGCATCGCCGGCACAAGGGCTGGTGTGCGATCCGTCGAGTTATCATGATTCAGGAGAAGCGGAAGCCGCCTTGAGCCTTTTATCTAAAAATGCATCCCTTCCAAAAGTCGGGACTTGGTGCGTATTAGCTCTAGAATTACTACGGTTATCCGAGTAGTATGGTACCATCAAAAAAACTATAACTGATTTAATGAGCCATCCCTTGCGGTTCACAGTCTGAATTAGTTCATACTTAGACATGCATAGCTTAATCTTTGAGACAAACGCATATGACTACGGCGGGATCAGCCGGGTAGCACCCTCCCACTTCAAAGGGCATTTCAAAGTTCTCTCTTACGAGAGCCGACTTGAACACCCATCGAGTCAAGGAGGGTCAACATATCATGTAAAGCTCTTATACCTTGCACCTCTTGCATCCCCGAGAAGGGATTAGAGCCCACCCGGTACATGCCAAGGACATGCAGACATCAAACGTAATGGACGATGGATGCAAGAGATCCACAAAGCGAAAAAAATGGGTCAACCCGGTCACGTCACATTGCAGGGCTGCCCTAGGGTTGGTAACCACTGACCAGCAAGGATGGCAAAAGCCTTATCACCACGACGACCACGGTGAGCAGGACAAGGGAGAAAACGAAGAAGGACTCTCTTCCTTAAAATGCCCCAAACCCTCCCCACCTCGCACAAGGCCACCTAGGAGTCCACTCCGAGACGGCAATAGTGGACCTCGAGCGCCTGCTGGCGCCCGTGCAAAAGGCAAACAAATGGAGAAAGACCAACCGCACAATCTCTCTCTCTCTCTCTCAACACTCCCATCTCTATCTCAAACGCCTCCCAGCCAGGCCCCAGCAGCGGCGTGACCAAGGCACCTAGGCCTCACGTCTCCGGAACAGCAGCAACGATCTGCCTCGATCACTCGATCGACCTCGTGCGAAGGCCCGTGAGGAGAGCAGGCGTCTCTTACCACCCGGACGCTAGCGGACAGCAAACAGCGGACCTCGATCACTTGATGCACAACGGCAACCTCCCACGCAAAGGAAAAAGAAGGAAGTAGAAGGAGAATGACCAAGTCGACAACCTCTGTTAGAAATGCCACCCCAGGCCCACCTTCCAGCAGCACCCCAGGCGGCCACCTAGGAGTCCACCCGGTCAGCGCAACGGGTGGACCTCGATCGTTTGATCGCTGCGGCACCCTCGATACAAGGACGGAAATAAAACAAGAACGACCATTCTGCAACCTCCCTTAAAAATTCCCCCTCCAACCCTCCCCCACCCATACAGAGACCACCTAGGAGTCCACCGGGACAGCACAACGGTGGACCTCGATCGCTTGATCGCTGGGGCAACCTCGATGCGAAGGCAGAGGAAAAAAAAATGAATGCATGTCAAAAGAGGCTCGCTACAAAAGGCAAGAACATGTCCGAACAAGAGAGGGATCAGGCGCCCCGCACCCACACACCACACGCATGAAGCAACCTGGGAGATTGCCCCACCGACTTACCCGACTGGACAATGAAAACTTCTCACTGTGCCACCTCCCATCCTTAGGAGGAGGTGGCGTTCCACCTTCAAGTCCTCCTTCCCGGATATAGCCCCCGCCATCAACGTAGCAAGCCTCATCCCTGTTGGACCACAATCGCATGAGCGATCAACAAAACAAAGAAATGCCCATCACCTTGTGTCTCAACATTCCAAGCCGCATAATCCTACGATGCACGCAAGATGCAAGAAAAAGCCGACCACTCGAGCAAACAAATGAGCCACCACATCTATCAAGACCTCAAAGCCAACGCAGAGGACAAACAACGTGCACTGCGAAAGGAATTCCCAGACTTAATTTTACAACAAGGAGAAACACGCTCCTCACATGTCGCCCAATGGAAAAAGCAAGCAGAGGGAAGCACAGTGAAAACCTACGCATTCCCTCTTAACGTGTACATCTCATCCCTGATCTTAGACATAGAAAGAGTACAAGCACAAAAAGCAGCTGCCAGTAAAGCCAAACAATGAGAGATAACAAGTCTCAAAGACCACACACACGCTCCAACATCCAATTAGAGAACACGGAGAGAAGGGGAATTGTTCACATATACCTCGAAGACCAGGCATGTGTAATGCAGCTCATGTGCTCAGGGTGGGGATGGAGAGAATATGAATATTGACCACCTACAAATGACCCAAGGCCACTCTTCGCCACCCGACCAAGCAGCTCAATTACCAACCCACCTTTCACCGAAAATCCGACCCCTCCCCCCCACCAAAAGGGGAGGTGAACAATATAGCGAGAGCCGATTTTTGAAGCCAACGAGACAAAAGCCCACCTCTCCAACCACCAAAAAGGGGGGGAGGTGAACAATCGCGAAGAGCCAACATCGCGGAGCCAACGAGCGAGCAAGGGCACGAGAGCGACATGAGCGGCCAGGCCGGTTGTCTCAAGGAGCCACACGAGCGACCTCGTCCCAGCTGCGAACACGGAGCGAAGGGTAACTCTTTTCATATGCCTCCCCGGACATTGCACAGCAACATTCTACCGCTCATGCGCTACGGGTGGGGATGGAGAATATGAGATGTCGACGACCCTACAAATGACCCAAGGCCATCTTCAAGCACAAGGGAACAAGCAACTCAATTTGCAACCCACCTTTCACCTGAAAATCCAACCCCTCCCCCAGAAAGGGAGGAGGGTGAACAATATAGCGAGGAGCCGATTTCCGAAGAGCCAACGAGACAAAAGCCCACCTCTCCCACTACAAAAAGGGAGGAGGTGAAGAATACAGCGAAGAGCCAACATAGACGGAACGCGAGCGACAGGGGCACGCGAAAAGCGACAGAGCGGCGACCGGTTTGTCTCGAGAAGGCCCACGGGCGACCTCGTCACTACAGAACACGAGCGGAAGGGTAACTCTTTTCACATATCCCAGGACAAGCATGGCCAACATTACCAGCTCATACGCTCAAGGGTGGGGATGGAGAGAAATGAATGTCGGCAGCCTAGTGACCAAGACCACTCTTGAATTTTGAACCTCGAACCAACCCACCTTCACAATATAGCGAAACCAACATGACCCTTGAGCGAGCAGGGCAGACGACATCTGTCTCAAAGAGCCACCTGAAAGCGACACAACTGCGAAGACAGAGCGGAAGGGCAACTCTTTTCATATGCCTCAGGTTACGCTCAACCCCTACCAAATTTCACCGTCATTCAACCCACCTTTCACCCCCACTCCCAAGAGGGGAGGAGGTGAACAATATCACAGGAGGAGCCTTTTCCAACCAGGCAAATTTGCCACCTCTCCCCCCACCAAAAAGGGAGGAGTGAACAATATGACGAAGAGCCAACATCGACGAGCCAGCCAGCGACCAGGGCAGGGCGGCCTGGGCGGCCGACCGGTTGTCTCGAGGAGCCCGCACGGGCGACCTCATCCAGCTGCGAGAACACGGAGCGAAGGGCAACTCTCTTTTCACATATGCCTCCGAGGGACAAGCATGGCCAACATTACCGCTCATGCGCTGGAGTGGGGATGGAGAGAGATGAGAGTCGACGACCCTACAAATGACCAGACCCAAGGCCACTCGAGCACACCCGAACAAACAACAGCTCAATTACCAACCCACCTTTCACCGAAAATCCAGCCCCCTCCCCACCAAGCAAGCAGAGCAATTTCGGGAGGAAGTGAAGAAATAACGAGCAACATCGACGGAGCCAGCAGACCAGAAAGGCAACATAGTGGCGAGGCCGGTTGTCTCGAGGAGCCACACGGGGCGACCTCATCCAGCTACGAGCATCAACATGATTCAATATACATCCCCAAGACTAAGGTGGCCAACCAACGACGACGACAAGGCCACTCTTCGATCCGCCAATTTCAACGAGAGCAATAGCGTGCGAACGTAAACCGGGGCACGAGGGGGATTCCACAAGGAGAACGATTTCAACATCGCTTGAGCAGGGCCGTCATCTCGAGCCACACACAACAACCCCATCCAAATGCTAGAAAACGAGTGGACGGGAGAGATTGTTCAAACATGCCTCCAAGGACAAGCATAGCAGCCAACATTACAGCTCATATGCTTTAGAGTGGTGATGGAGAGAAAAAGTCGGCAGCCTTCTGTTTTCAAATTCCCTACAAATGACCCAGGCCATTCTTCGAGCTATGTGTAGGAGCAAACAACTCAATTACCAGCCCCACCTTTCACACGAAAAAAAATCGATAAGCGCACCCCCTCGGACAAAACGGGCGACCCGAACGCCCCCATCCGTGCGCCCTCACCGAGGCGACACGGAGCGCCCCCAGATCGGGCACATGGGCAAAACGGCAAGCGGGGCCGCCGGACGTGCACAAGGCACCGGGCGATCGCAGCTAGCAAATATGCACGGGCACGGCCAAACGACTCCCGGGGCCGACCCGACGACATCCCAGGCACGACCGCCCGGCCGGCCGAACGCCCTCACCCAGGGCGACCCCTTGGCGCGAACGCCCCGAACGAACGCCGCGGCGCGCAAACGGAAGCGGGCCGCCGGACGTGCACAAGGCTGCGGCGGTCCTGCTCAAATCGCCACGGGCGCCCTCGGGCCAAACGACCCGACCGACGGACGCGCCCTCACCAGCAGCACGCCCACCGAGACGAACGCCATCACCAGCGCGACTCACTGCGCCCTGGCGAACGAGACTCGCAGCAGAGAAACGGCAAACGGGCCGCCGGACGTGCACAAGGCACCGGGCGGTCTGGCTAGCAAATCTGACACGGGCGCCCTCGGCTGCAAACCGACCCGACCCGAATGGACGCCCTCACCGGCACGACGACGCCCACGCCCACCGTAAGGACGCACATGGGAGCAAACGGCAAGCGGCGGCGGACGTGCACAAGGCACCCGGGCGGTCACAGCCTGACAAATCGACACGGCGCGCCTCGGGCAGTCAAACCCCACCGAACGGACGACCGAACCAACAACGCGACGGACCCCGACGGACGCCCTCACAGGCGCACGACACGGGCACGACACGGCGCACACCCGAACGGACACACATGGGAGCAGACGGCAAACGGGCCGCCCGAACGTGCACAAGGCACCCGGGCGGTCACAACTTGTAAAATCTGACACGGGCCCCTCTCGGAGCCAAACCACCCGACCCAGACGGACGCCCTCACCCGGCACGACGCGACGCCCACCCGAACGGTCGCACATGGGAGCAAACGGCAAACGGGCCGCGGACGTGCACAAGGCACCCGGGCAGTCCTGGCTGCTCGTCTGACACGGGGCGCCCTCGGTCCATGCCACCCGACCCGAACGGACGCCCTCGCCCGGCACGACCACCCGAACGGACGCCCTCACCCGGCGCGACACGACGCGCCCACCCAAACGGTCGCACATGGGAGCAAACGGCAAACGGCCCGCCCGGAAGTGCACAAGGCACCCGGGCGGTCACAACCTAGCAAATCTGACACGGGCGCCCTCGACCCGACCCGAACGGACGCCCTCGCCCGGCACGCCCACTCGAACGGTCGCCATCGTGCCGCACGACCAAACGACACGGCGAACGGACGCCCTCACCCGGCGCGACACGACGCGCCCACCCAAACGGTCGCACATGGGAGCAAACGGCAAACGGGCCGCCCGGACGTGCCGCGAGGCACGGGCGGTCACAACAGCAAAACTGATACGGGGCGCCCTCGGCCCGAACGACCCGACCCGACCCGAACGGACGCCATCGCCCGGCACGCCCACTCGAACTTGGTCGCCATCGTGCCGCAAGACCAAACGACACGACACGAACGGACGCCCTCACCCGGCACGCCCACACGAACGGACGCCCTCACCCGGCGCGACGGCACGGCACGACCAAACGAGCGCACATGGGAGCAAACGGCAAACGGCCCGCCGGACGTGCACAAGGCACCCGGGCGGTCACAACTTAACCGTCTGACACGGGCGCCCTCGGCCCGAACGACCCGACCGACCCGAACGGACGCCCTCGCCCGGCACGCCCACCCCAACGGTCGCCATCGTGCGCACGACCAAACGACACGACACGAACGGACGCCCTCACCCGGCACGACCGAACGGACGCACATGGGAGCAAACGGCCGACGGGCCGCCCGGACGTGCACAAGGCACCCGGGCGGTCACAACTTAGCAAATCTGACACGGGCGCCCTCGGGCCAAACGACCCGACCGACCCGAACGGACGCCCTCGCCCCGCACGCCCCCGAACGGACGCCATCGTGCCGCACGACCAAGCGACCCGACCCGAACGGACGCCCTCACCCGGCACGACCAGCGACCCGACCCGAACGGACGCCCTCGCCCGGCACGACCGAACGACCCGACCAAACGGACGCACATGGGAGCAAACGGCAAACGGGCCGCCCGGACGTGCACAAGGCACCCGGGCGGTCACAACAGCAGGTTGACACGGCCGCCCTCCCGGGCCAAACGACCCGACCCGACCCGAACGGACGCCCTCGCCCGGCACGCCCACCCGAACGGACGCCCTCGCCCGGCACGACCGAACGGCCCGACCCGAACGGACGCCCTCACCCGAACGGACGCCCTCACCCGGCACGACCGAACGACACGACCCGAACGGACGCCCTCGCCCGGCACGACCGAACGACCCGACCCGAACGGACGCCCTCGCCCGGCACGACCGAACGACCCGACCAAACGGACGCACATGGGAGCAAACGGCAAACGGGCCGCCCGGACGTGCACAAGGCACCCGGGCGGCCTGGCTTGCGGGTGACGGGCGCCCCTCGGCCAGAGCGACCCGACCCGACCCGAACGGACGCCCTCGCCCGGCGCCCACGAACGGACGCCCTCACGCCCGGCACGACCGAACGACCCGACCCGAACGGACGCCCTCACCCGAACGGACGCCCTCACCCGGCACGACCGAACGACACGACCCGAACGGACGCCCTCGCCCGGCACGACCGAACGACCCGACCCGAACGGACGCCCTCGCCCGGCACGACCAACGACCCGCCCCGACGGACGCACATGGGAGAAACGGCAAACGGGCCGCCCGGACGTGCACAAGGCACCCGGGCGGTCACAGCTTAGCAAATTTGACACGGGCGCCCTCGGGCTGAAACGACCCGACCCGACCCGAACGGACGCCCTCGCCCGGCACGCCCACCCGAACGGACGCCCTCGCCCGGCACGACCGAACGACCCGACCCGAGCGGACGCCCTCACCCGAACGGACGCCCTCACCCGGCACGACCGAACGACACGACCCGAACGGACGCCCTCGCCCGGCACGACCGAACGACCCGACCAAACGGACGCACATGGGAGGAAACGGCAAACGGGCCGCCCGGACGTGCACAAGGCACCCGGGCGGTCACAACAGCAAATTTGACACGGGCGCCCTCGGGCCAGACGACCGAGCCCCGGCCGAACGGACGCCCTCGCCCGGCACGCCCACCCGAACGGACGCCCTCGCCCGGCACGACCCGAACAGCCCGACCCGAACGGACGCCCTCACCCGAACGGACGCCCTCACCCGGCACGACCGAACGACACGACCGAACGGACGCCCTCGCCCGGCACGACCGAACGACCCGACCCGAACGGACGCCCTCGCCCGGCACGACCGAACGACCCGACCAAACGGACGCACATGGGAGCAAACGGCAAGCGGGCCGCCCGGACGTGCACAAGGCACCCGGGCGGTCACAACAGAGTGACACGGGCGCCCTCGGCCGACGACCCGACCCGACCCGAACGGACGCCCTCGCCCGGCACGCCCACCCAGACGCCCTCGCCCGGCACGACCGAACGACCCGACCCGAACGGACGCCCTCGCCCGGCACGACCGAACGACCCGACCAAACGGACGCACATGGGAGCAAACGGCAAACGGGCCGCGCGGACGTGCACAAGGCACCCGGGCGGTCACAACAGCAAATTTGACACGGGCGCCCTCGGGCGAACGACCCGACTTGACCCGAACGGACGCCCTCGCCCGGCACGCCCGCCCGAACGGACGCCCTCGCCCGGCACGACCGAACGGCCGACCCGAACGGACGCCCTCACCCGAACGGACGCCCTCGCCCGGCACGACCGAACGACCCGGCCGAACGGACGCCCTCGCCCGGCACGACCGAACGACCCGACCAAACGGACGCACATGGGAGCAAACAGCAAACGGGCCGCCCGGACGTGCACAAGGCACCCAGGCGGTCACAACAACAGGGTGTTTGACACGGGCGCCACAGGGCCAAACGACCCGGCCCGACCCGAACGGACGCCCTCGCCCAGCACCCACACCGAACGGACGCCCTCGCCCGGCGACCGAACGGCCGACCCGAACGGACGCCCTCGCCCGAACGGACGCCCTCACCCGGCACGACCGAACGACACGACCCAGACGGACGCCCTCGCCGGCACGACCGAACGACCCGACCCGAACGGACGCCCTCACCCGACGCCCACGACCCCCGACCCGACCCGACCCGAACGGACGCCCTCACCCGGCCCGCCCACCCGGCCCCGACCCGAACGGACGCCCTCACGGCACGCCCACCCGACCCGACCACGACCCGACCCGAACGGACGCCCTCACCCGGCACGCCGACCCGACCCGACCCGACCCGAACGGACGCCCTCACCCGGCACGCCCACCCCACCCGACCCGACCCGAACGGACGCCCTCACCGGCACGCCCACCCGACCCGACCCGACCCGACCCGAACGGACGCCCTCACCGACGCCCAGGCCAGGCAGGCCGGCCGAACGGACGCCCTCACGGCACGCCCACGGGCGAACCCACGACCGACCCGAACAGACGCCCTCAACCCAAGCGACCCGACCTAAAACGGACGCCCTCACCCCTTGGCGACGAACGACCCGGGCAGGCCCGACGGACGCCCTCACGCGCGCGACCAAGGACCGTCGAACGGACGCCAGCAGGCGAACGGCCGGCGGGAGCGCCCTCACCGCCACGACCGCGGCAGAAACGAGAACGGACGCCCTTGGGCCAAGCGACGAACGGACGCCCTCACGCCACGACGAACGGCCAGGCCGACGGACGCCCTCCGGCACGGCGAACGACCCGGGCAGGCAGAACGGACGCACATGGGACCAAACGGCAAAGCGGGCGCACGGACGTGCACAAGGCACCGGGCGGTCACAACTAACAAATCGACACGGGCGCCCTCTCAGGCCAAACGGCCCCGGCCGGACAGGCCCCTTCCTCGACCAAACGACCCGACCACACGCCTCCCCACCCCGCCCGAACGATAGAAATCGGACGCACATGGGAGCAAGCGCAAGCGGGCCGCTCGGACGTGCACAAGGCACCGGGCGGTCGGTTCCCGGCACGGCTGCACACGGCGCTCCGACCAAACGGCCCGCCCGGACGCTTCACCCGTGCCACACGACCCGCGACTGGGAGCAACCCAAACCCGAACGGCGTCTTTGGCGGCGCCTTCGGCCCAGACTCGCGCCGTCGTTTTGGTCGGCGCCTCACCCACGCCCAGGGTCCCAGGCCGAGCGTTTGGTGGAAGCGAGTCGGGTGACCAGGACAGGCGTCTTCCTGTGGCACTACGGTCATGGGAAGCCATTCGGGAGCGTCCGGAGTCGGAATTGAGTGCGAAGTGCCGTAAATTGAGGAATGTGCGTGACTCGACGGGCCACATCTAGCCAATGATTGGGAAGCAGGATTGGACACACGAGGGGCTCGAGGGACAGTCTAAAGCCCGAGTAGTCCGATTTGAGTGACCACGGCGAACTTAGGCAAGATTTGTACGGTGATATTCCCGGTGTGGTCGATGATTGTAAATGATTGCCGTAGCTAGTTTGATGGTTGACAAGCCTTGGGCTTGGTCAAAGGCTAACTTGCCTTGCCAAGGAGCGAAGTGGCTTACTGGATTGTAACTTATTATTTCATATTTATCATTATTAACGGTGCCCCTCCTTGTATGTATGAGCATACTTGTGGATTGATAATGAATGTTTATGTTTATTTCCGCATATAGAGAGAACCTTTGGTTAATAACTAACAAGTGTTGCTAAAGGCGTAGTCTATATACTTGAGTATTTGGAAAAAGAAAAAAGTACGGTAGTGCCGCACCCGTCTATGGCGTGGTTGAAAGACACCGAAGGTATAGGGGCGTGACAACTAGGCACACGGGCGGTCACAACTTAGCATTTTCGATACGGCCTCCCTCACACGACCCGACCCGAACGCGTTTCCTTGGGCGCCCTCACACGGCACGACCTGACCCGCCCTAACGAGGGCACAAAGGAGCAAACGGCAATCGGGTCGCACGCACGTGCACAAGGCACAGGGGCGGTCACAACTTAGCATTTTTTATACGGCCTCCTTCACACGACCCGACCCGAACACGTTTCCTTGGGCGCCCTCACACGGCACGACCCGACCCGCCCGAACGAAGGCACAAGGGAGCAAACGAAAAACGGGTCGCACGAACGTGCACAAGGCACACGAGCAGTCACGACTTAGCATTTTTTATACGGCCCCCCCTCGCACGGCACGACCCGACCCGACCCGCCCGAACGAAGGCACAAGGGAGCAAATCGGAAACTGGCCGCGCGAACGTGCACAAGGCACGCGGGCGGTCATAACTTAGCATTTTTTATACGGCCGCCCTCACACGACCCGACCCGAACGCGTTTCCTTGGGCGCCCTCACGCGACCCGACCCGACCGAACGCGTTTCCCTGCTCGAAGGTATGCATCCCATAGTGCATCAAAATCAAGACCAGTCTCGATCTCAGTTCCTCAGTGAACCAGATACTGCAAGATCATTGTAGTATGAAGCCTCCAATGATTGAAACTCCACCATGAACTCCCACGCATCATCCTATCCAAAGCGTTGGCAAGCATACTTGTATTGCCCGCGAGTGCCACCACAAGTTGTTCTCACCCTGCAAGTCATATGAATGTGCTCGTAGGCTGCTCATCCAACCAATGTCTTGTTGCTCGAAGTGAACAACGTCCATCAGCCCATCTATAAAAGATCTCCATGTAGCACCAACAATCGATCATGCTCAGCATATTCCTTCTTGACACTCCTCCATGATGCTCATAAGTGGGCACCCAGTAAGTGCACCTGCATAATGTCTCCACATAATGTTCTGCCATGCCCTCGTGTCAATGTACATGACTTTGGTTTCCCATGTGTCCATCAAGAGTAGACTCGCCTCAACCCCAGTCACCATCATGTGTATAGTGTACAGGCTAAGTGCCCTCGGTCACTTCTACCATCATCATCATGGGTACTTCCTCCAAGGCTTCTCCCCCGCTAAAGGTGCACCAAGAGTTCCTTCTTGGTTGTAAGCCATGAAGAAGTCTACCCGGACAATGTGCCCTACCACCAAGGCAGTCCATGAGTCATGCCGGGCACCTAGCCAGTTTCCATGTGGCTAAGCATGACCCGTATCTATCACAGAGATCATCAAGTTCCACCCTTGTCACGGGAATTTGAACCTACTAGGGCGAGGTCACAAATTTCCCTATCAAGGCCTACAACAAGAAATGCTCCCCTTGCTTCTCCAATGTACAAGGTTCCATCATAGTCATCCGAGGAAAGGTCCTCCATGGTATTGGAAAAGAAGTCATCTTCTTTCCCATCCCTGCATACGGTCCATCTCCCAGATGCTCAGTTGAAACACGAGCCATGTCTTCATGAAGAATCTCTAAGCGAGTGTCCTCCG